>JAJNNQ010000460.1:0-41155 GCA_027886175.1 Phylloscopus collybita
AATTTTTTAGGGGGGTTTTCCTATTTTTTCTGATTTTTTTCTGATTTTTTTCTGATTTTTTTCGGATTTTGGGGGGATTTTTTTCGATCTCTTTTTTAATTTCTTTCAAATTTTTAGAGGTTTGGGGGGGGTTGCGATTTTTTGGGGGTTTTTTTGGATTTTTGGGGGGATTTTTTTCCTGATTTTTTTCTGATTTTTTGGGGTTTTTTTCTGATTATTTTCGGATTTTTTCGGATTTTTTTTTTTAATTTTTTTCAAATTTTTTTAGAGGTTTTTTTTGATTATTTTTGGGGATTTTTTTCGGATATTTTCGGATTTTTTTTTAAATTTTTTTTCAAGTTTTTTAGAGGGTTTTTTGGATAATTTTTGCCTTTTTTTTTTTTTTTTGATTGTTTCATAATTTTGGGGGGATTTTTTTGCGATTTTTTGCGGATTTTTTCCGGGTTTTTTTATCATTATTATTATTTTTCTGATTTTTTTGTCTAATTTTTTGGGGGGGGGGTTTCGGATTTTTTTCGGATTTTTTTTCGGATTTTTTCGGATTTTTTTAAAATTGTTTTCAAGTTTTTTAGATTTTTTTTGGAGAATTTTTGCGATTTTTTTTGGGATTTTTTCAGAATTTTGGGGAGATTTTTTTGCAATTTTTTGTGGATTTTTTCCGATTTTTTTTTTTTTTTTTGTCTGATTTTTTGGGGGGTTTTTTGGGGGGGTTTTTTCGGATTTTTTTTTAATTTCTTTCAAATTTTTAGAGGTTTTTTTGAGGCTTTTTTGCGATTTTTTGGGGAAATTTTGGATTTCTTTGGGGATTTTTCCTGATTTTTTTCGGATTTTTTTCGGATTTTTTCGGATTTTTTTAAAAAATTTTTTTCACATTTTTTAGAGGTTTTTTTTGGAAATTTTTTGCGATTATTTTGGGATTTTTTCAGAATTTTTGGGGGATTTTTTTGCGATTTTTTTGCGGCTTTTTTCCGATTTTTTTAAATTATTATTATTATTGGTGATTTTTTTTCTGATTTTTGGGGGTTTTTTTCGGAGTTTTTTTGGATTTTTTTCGGATTTTTGGGGGAATTTTTTTCATTTTTTTTCCAATTTTTTAGAGGGTTTTTTGGATTATTTTTGGGGATTTTTTTCTGATTTTTGGGGGTTTTTTTTCTGATTTTTTTCAGATTTCTCCAGATTTTTTTTAAATTTTTTTTCCAATTTTAGAGGTTTTTTTGGATTATTTTTGGCGATTTTTTGGGGATTTTTTTCGGATTTTTTCGGATTTTTTTTAAATTTTTTTTCAAGTTTTTAGAGGTTTTTTTGGATAATTTTTGCAAGTTTTTGGGATTGTTTCAGAATTTTTGGCGGATTTTTTTTTGCGATTTTTTGTGGATTTTTGGGGGGGGGGTCGGATTTTTTTAATTTTTATTTTGGATTTTGGGGGAATTTTTTTCAATTTTTTTCCAATTTTTAGAGGATTTTTTGGATTATTTTTGGCGATTTTTTCGGATTTTTTTCGGATTTTTCGAGGATTTTTCGAGGATTTTTCGAGGATTTTTTTGGATTTTTATCTTTAAATTTTTTTCAAATTTTAGAGGGTTTTTTGGGATTATATTTGCGATTTTGGGGGGATTTTTTTAGAATTTTTTGGGGATTCTTTTGCGATTTTTCGCGGATATTTTCCAATTTTTTGGTTTTTTTTCTGATTTTTAGGGGTTTTTTTCTGATTTTTTTTTCGGATTTTTTTTGGATTTTTTTTTTAATTTTTTCAAAATTTTTAGATTTTTTTTTGGATAATTTTCGCGATTTTTGGGGGATTTTTTCAGAATTTTGGGGTGATTTTTTGCGATTTTTTGGGGATTTTTTCGGGTTTTTTTTATTATTATTATTTTTTGGTGATTTTTTCTGATTTTTGTCTGATTTTTTGGGGGAGGTTTTTGGATTTTTTTCGGATTTTTTTCGGATTTTTGGGGGAAGTTTTTTCAATTTTTTTTCCAATTTTTTAGAGGGTTTTTTGGATTATTTTTGGGGATTTTTGGGGGTTTTTTGGGGATTTTGGGGGATTTTTTTTCAGATTTTTTTCGGATTTTTTTTACATTTTTTTCAAACTTTTTAGAGGTTTTTTATTTGATTATTTTTGCGATTTTGGGGGCGGATTTTTTCAGAATTTTTTGGGGATTTTTTTGCGACTTTTTGCGGATTTTTTTAAAAATTTTTTTCCAATTATTTAGAGTTTTTTTTGGATTATTTTTGGCGATTTTTTGGGGACTTTTGGGGGATTTTTTGGGGATTTTTTTTTGATTTTTTTCGGATTTTTTTTACATTTTTTTCAAATTTTTTAGAGGTTTTTTTTTATTATTTTTGCGATTTTGGGAGGGATTTTTTCAGAATTTTTTTGGGGATTTTTTTGGGGATTTTTTCAAATTTTTGGGGGGTTTTTTTTCAGATATTTTTCGGATTTTTTTGTAATTTTTTTTTATTTTTGGGGGAGACTTTTTTCGATTTTTTTTTTAATTATTTTTTTTTCAATTTTTTTAGAGGCTTTTTTGGAATTTTTTTGCGATTTTTTTGGGGATTTTTTCAGAATTTTTGGGGGATTTTTTGGTGACTTTTTTTTTCTGATTTTTTTCTGATATTTTTCTGATTTTTTGGATTTTTTTTCTGAAAATTTTTTAATTTTTTTCAGATTTTTGGGGGTTCATTTTGAATTTTTTTCGTGATTTTTCCCTGATGTTTTTCAAATTTCTTCGGATTTTTTGCCTTTTTTTTTCAGAATCTTTTGAAATTTTTGGGGATTTTTGTGCAGAATTTTTGGGATTTTTTTGCAGAATTTTAGGGGATGTTTTTAGGCTTTTTTCGGGTTTTTCAGGGATTTTTTTCCGAATTTTTTTTTAGAATTTTTTAGGGATTTTTGCGGATTTTTTTAGGACTTTCTTGGAGCTTTTTAGGGAATTTTTTTTTCGGATTTTGGGGGATTTTTTCGTATTTTTTCCGATTTATTTTGGAAATTTTTTTCCGAATTTTTGGTGGATTTTTGGGGGATTTTTGTCCGATTTTTTCTTGGGTTTTTTTAAGGTTTTTTTTTTTGATTATTTCTGATTTTTTTTTCTGATATTTTCGTAAAATTTTTCAAATTCTGGGGGATTCTTTTTCTGGTTTTTTTTTTTTTTTTAATTTTTTCCGATTTTTTTCCAAATTTTTGCCGAATTTTTTTGCGATTTTTTTTCGGAATATTTTCCCTTTTTTTTTTGCGGTTTCTTTTCCGTTTTTTCAGACTTTTTTGCGATTTTTTTTTCATATTTTTACTGATTTTTTTTTATTATTTTTTTCCCGTGATTTTCCCAAAATTTTTCAAGTTGTTTTTTTTTTTTTTTGTGGTTTTTCAGCGTTTTTCTTGTATTTTCTCCGATTTTTAAGAGAATTTTTTGAGTGTTTTTTTCAGGGATTTTTTCGAATTTTTTAGGATTTTTGGGAGGGAGTTTTTTCCGAATTTTTTTGGATTTTTTTAGAATTTTTTCAGGGTTTTTTGGAGAATTTTTTCAGGGATTGTTTTCGAATTTTTTTTTGACTTTTTAGCATTTTCCTGAGAGTTTTTGGGGAATTTTTTAGAGGAATTTTAAAGCATTTTTGGGGATTTTTTGGGGGATTTTTTTCTGATTTTTTTCAAAATTTTGGCGTTTTTTTCCTGAATTTCTTTTGATTTTGCGGGATTTTTTTCCGATTTTTTCGGATTTTTTTTTCCCCGAATTTTTTGAGGGATTTTTTCAGATTTTTTTCCCTTTTTTTTTTTTTTTTTTTTTGCTATTTTTTCGAGTTTTTTGGGAGTTTTTCTGGGGTTTTTTATCAAATTTCTTCAGGGAATTTTTTCGGATTTTTTTCCGATTTTTTTAGAATTTTTTGGGGATTCTTCGGGAATTTTTTTCGGATTTTTTTCCGATTTTTTTAGAATTTTTGGGGGATTCTTCGGGAATTTTTTTTGAATTTTTTTCGGATTTTTTTAGAATTTTTTGGGGATTCTTCGGGAATTTTTTTCAGAATTTTTTTCTGGTTTTTTGGGGATTCTTTGGGAATTTTTTTCGGATTTTTTTCCGATTTTTTTAGAATTTTTGGGGGATTCTTCGGGAATTTTTTTCCGATTTTTTTTCGGATTTTTTGGGGATTCTTCGGGAATTTTTTTCGGATTTTTTTCCGATTTTTTTAGAATTTTTGGGGATTCTTCGGGAATTTTTTTCGGATTTTTTTCCGATTTTTTTAGAATTTTTGGGGATTCTTCGGGAATTTTTTTTTGGATTTTTTTCCGATTTTTTTGGATTTTTTTTCGGATTCTTCGGGAATTTTTTTTCGGATTTTTTTCCAATTTTTTTAGGAATTTTTGGGGATTCTTCGGGAATTTTTTTTGGATTTTTTTCCAATTTTTTTAGAATTTTTTGGGGATTCTTCGGGAATTTTTTTTGGATTTTTTTGCGATTTTTTTTCGGATTTTTTGGAGATTCTTCGGGAATTTTTTTTCGGATTTTTTTCTGATTTTTTTAGAATTTTTTGGGGATTCTTCGGGAATTTTTTTCGGATTTTTTTAGAATTTTTTGGGGATTCTTCGGGAATTTTTTTCAGATTTTTTTCCGATTTTTTTAGATTTTTTTGGGGATTCTTCGGGAATTTTTTTTCGGATTTTTTTCGGATTTTTTTCGGATTTTTTGGGGATTCTTGGGGAATTTTTTTCGGATTTTTTTCCGAGTTTTTTCGGATTTTTTGGGGATTCTTCGGGAATTTTTTTCGGATTTTTTTTGGATTTTTTTCGGATTTTTTGGGGATTCTTCGGGAATTTTTTTTCGGATTTTTTTCCGATTTTTTTCGGATTTTTTGGGGATTCTTCGGGAATTTTTTTCAGATTTTTTTCCGATTTTTTTGGGGATTCTTCGGGAACTTTTTTCCGATTTTTTTCTGATTTTTTTAGAATTTTTTGGGGATTCTTTGGGAATTTTTTTCGGATTTTTTTCCGATTTTTTCGGATTTTTTTTCAGGTTCTTTGGGAATTTTTTTCGGATTTTTTTCCGATTTTTTTAGAATTTTTTGGGGATTCTTCGGGAATTTTTTTCGGATTTTTTCCAATTTTTTTAGAATTTTTTGGGGATTCTTCGGGAATTTTTTTTCCGATTTTTTCCAATTTTTTTAGAATTTTTTGGGGATTCTTCGGGAATTTTTTTCCGATTTTTTTCCGATTTTTTTTTGATTTTTTGAGGATTCTTCGGGAATTTTTTTCGGATTTTTTTCCGATTTTTTTAGAATTTTTGGGGGATTCTTCGGGAATTTTTTTTTAATTTTTTTCGGATTTTTTTAGAATTTTTTGGGGATTCTTCGGGAATTTTTTTCGGATTTTTTCCGATTTTTTGGGGATTCTTTGGGAATTTTTTTGGAATTTTTTTCGGATTTTTTTAGAATTTTTTGGGGATTCTTCGGGAATTTTTTTCAGAATTTTTTTCTGGTTTTTTGGGGATTCTTTGGGAATTTTTTTCGGATTTTTTTCGGATTTTTTTAGAATTTTTTGGGGATTCTTCGGGAATTTTTTTCGGAATTTTTTTCGGATTTTTTGGGGATTCTTCGGGAATTTTTTTCGGATTTTTTTCGGATTTTTTTAGAATTTTTTGGGGATTCTTCGGGAATTTTTTTCGGATTTTTTTAGAATTTTTTGGGGATTCTTCGGGAATTTTTTTTGGATTTTTTTCCGATTTTTTTAGAATTTTTGGGGGATTCTTCGGGAATTTTTTTCCGATTTTTTTTTGCGATTTTTTTTGCCATTTTTTCCTCTTTTTTTTTGCGGGTTTTTTCCCTTTTTTTCTGACTTTTTTGGGGGTTTCTTTTCAGATTTTTACTGAATTTTTTAGGTTTTTTAGATGTTTTTTGGGGGTTTTTTCCAGCATTTTTCTTGCATTTTTTTCTGGAATTTTGGGGGGAATTTTTAAAGAACTTTTAAGGCATTTTCCAGGAATTTTTTTAGAGGTTTTTGGGAATTTTTTTTTTTTTCAGAATTTTTTGCAATTTTTAAATTTTTTTTTCTGGTTTGTTTTTAATTTTTTTTTTTTTCTCCTTCTTTCTGACTTATTTTGGAATTTTTTTTGGATTTTTTTTATTTATTTTTTTCGAGGTTTTTTTTTATTTTTTCCGTAACTTTTTCAGGGGTTTTTTAGTGGTTTTTGCGGAGTTTTTCGAGATTTTTTAAAAATGTTTTTTGAGGATTTTTTAGGGATTTTTCCCAAATTTTTTCAGAATTTTTTGGGGGAGTTTTTCGGATTTTTTGGGACTTTTTTTTTCAATTTTTTTTTTCAAATTTTTGGGGCTTTTTTCGGATTTTCTCTGATTTTTTTTCTGATTTTTTGGGGTTTTTGTTTTGGTTTTTTTTACTATTTTTCGGCTTTTTTGGGTTTTTTTTCTGGGGTTTTTTGGGTTTGTTTGAAATATTTTCAGGATTTTTGGGGGGTTTTTTTTTGAGGTTTTTAGGAGAATTTTGAAGATTTTTTTAGGGGGTTTTTGGAATATTTTTGAGAATTTTTTGAGGATTTTTTAGGGATTTTTCTCGAATTTTTTCAGGATTTTTGGGGGAGTTTTTCGGATTTTTTTGGGACTTTTTTTTTCAATTTTTTTTTTCAAATTTTTGGGACTTTTTTTTCGGATTTTTTCTGATATTTTTTCTGATTTTTTAGGGTTTTTTGTTTTGGTTTTTTGTAGTATTTTTTGACTTTTTTGGGGGATTTTTTTTCTGGGGTTTTTTGGGTTTGTTTGAAATATTTTCAGGATTTTTTGGGGATTTTTTTCAGGTTTTTAGGAGAATTTTAAGATTTTTTAAGGGCTTTTTGGAATATTTTAAGGATTTTTTGGGAATTTTTTAAAGGGTTTTTTAAGGGACTTTTTGCAATATTTTTAGGATTTTTCTGGGGGATATTTCGGAATTTTTTTGGCATTTTTCGGGAACTTTTTGGGAGGTTTCTAAAGAATTTTTGAAGCATTTTTGGGGGATTTTTTTCGAACTTTTTCGGGATTTTTTCCAAAATTTTTTTTTTTTTTTTTTTTTTTTTTGGTGATAATTTTTCTGATTTTTCTGATTTTTTGTTCGTTTTTCAATATTTTTCTGGGATTTTCTGAGAAGATATTTAAAAATTTTTTTAGGGGTTTTTTTTTTTTAATTTTGTAAATTTAAGGGTTTTTTGATCGTGGGGACTTTTTTGGAATTTTTTGGGGGGGTTTTTAAAGGATATTTTGGGGATTTTTGGGGGGATTTTTTTAAACTTTTTTCTGGATATTTTAAGGATATTTGGGGAACTTTTGAGGGATTTTTTTTTAGATTTTTTTTTTAGGATATTTTAAGGATATTTGGAGAATTTTGGGGTGTTTTTTAAAATATTTTTTTCCGGATTTTTTAAGGATATTTCGAGGAATTTTGGGGGGAAGTTTTTTAAAAATTTTTTTTCGGATTTTTGAAGGATATTTTGGGCGTTTTTGAGGATTTTTTTAGAATTCTTTTCGGATTTTTTATGGATATTTTGAGGATTTTGGGGGGATTCTTTAAATATTTTTTGAGATTTTTTTAAGGATATTTTGAGGATTTTGGGGAAACTTTTTAGAAATTTTTTAGGGATTTTTTTCTGCCTTTATTTTAGCATTTTTTGCTTTATTTTTTTAATTTTTCCCGATTTTTCTTGGATTTTTTTCCTGATTTTTCAGATTTTTTTTAGGATTCTTTGACCATTTTTGGGGGGATTTTTTTTCTGCGGTTTTTTTTTTAGCATTTTTTGCTTTATTTTTTTAAATTTTTCCCGATTTTTCTTGGATTTTTTTCCTGATTTTTCAGAATATTTTAGGATTCTTTGACCATTTTTGGGGGGATTTTTGGGGGGACTTTTTCGAAATTTTTTAGGATTTTTTAAGGACATTTTGGGGGATTTTGGGGGGATTTTTTCAATTTTTTTAAGGAATTTTTTCTGCGTTCTTTTAGCATTTTTTTGCTTTATTTTTTAAAATTTTTCCCGATTTTTCTTGGATTTTTTTCCTGATTTTTCAGATTTTTTTTAGGATTCTTTGACCATTTTGGGGGGGATTTTTGGGGGGATTTTTGGGGAATTATTTCAAATTTTTTTCCGATTTTTTTAAGGATATTTTTGGGGATTTTTCAGGGATTTTTTCAATTTTTTTAGGGATTTTTTTCTGCGGTTTTTTTTTAGCATTTTTTGCTTTATTTTTTTAAATTTTTCCCGATTTTTTGGGGGATTTTTTTCCTGATTTTTTAGGATTCTTTGACCATTTTTGGGGGGATTTTGGGGGGATTTTTTCGAACATTTTAGGATTTTTAAATGATATTTTGGGGGATTTTTTCAATTTTTTTGAGGGATTTTTTTCTGCGTTTTTTTCAGCATTTTTTTAAAATTTTTTTTTTTTAATTTTTCCTGATTTTTTTTTTTTTTTGCCTTTTTTTTCTTAGTTTTTCAGAATTTTTTTTTAGGATTTTTTCACAACTTTTTTGAGAATTTTGGGGGATTTTTTTTCAATTTTTTTTTTGAGATTTTTTTCTGGATTTTTTCAGCATTTTTTGAAAATTTTTTTATTATTTTTAAGGGAATTTTGGGAATTTTTTCAAGGACTTTTTTAAGAAGAATTTCAGCATTTTGGGGGGGAATTTTTTTTTTAATTTTTTAAAAAATCCTTGGAATTTTTTTAATTATTTTGCAATTTTTTGATAACTTTTTCCAATTTTTTTTTCTATTTTTTTTTTTTGCCCTTTTTGCAGATTTTTAAGGGATTTTCGCCAAGTTTTTCCCAAATTTTATTTTTTTTTTTTAACCTTCTTCGTCTTTTTCAAGGATTTTTTTTTAATTCATTATTTTGATTTTTTGAGGAATTTTTTTGCGTTTCTTAGGACTTTTTAATGGATTTTTAAAAACCATTAAATAATTAATAATAATATTAATCATAATAGTATTTAATAATGAAATAATAAGTGGGTTTTTTTAATTAAAATTGTTTTTCCAAGAGTTTTTGGGGAATTTTTTCGGGGGTTTTTTTTTAGGATCTTTTCCCCTTTTTTTGCCTTTTTTGGGGTTTTTTTTTTCAAATTTTTTTTTAGAAATTCCGAGAGAATTTTTCAATTTTTTTTTTTTTTTTAAATTCTTTAGGATATTTTTCAGGATTGTTTGGGGGAGGATTTTATTTTTTAATTTGTTCAAACATTCCTTAATTTTTTTTTTTTTTTAATAATTTTTCTGTGTTTTTTTCATATTTTTTTGCCGTTTTTGCCAATTTTTAAAGGATTTTTGAGGATTTTTTTCAGGAATTTTTTTTTTAATTTTTTTTGAGGACTTTTCCCATTTTTTTTCGGATTTTTTTCAAATTCAGTTTTGAAGAAGTAAATCCTGATCAATAATAACAATAATAATAATAATTTCCAATTAAATAATAACATTTTTTTTTTAACAATTAAAATTTTCATCGTTTTCTATCGTTTTTTTGGGGAATTTTTTTTTGAGGGATTTTTTTTAGGATTTTTTTCCTTTTTTTTTTTTTTTTTTTTTTTTTGTTGCTTTTTCAAATTTTATGTTTTTCAAATTGTTTTTTTTAGGAGTTTCAATGGAATTTTTCAAAATTTTTTTTTAAGGATTTTCCTCCAATTTTTTTCCTGATTTTTGGGGGATTTTTTTTTGCATTTTTTTGGGTGATTTTAGAGATTTTTTTCTCTTTTTTTTCGGGGATTTTTTGGGGCTTTTTAATGCATTTTTTCACCCTTTTTTTGGAATTTTTTTCAGAGTTTTTTTTGATTTTTTTTTGTATTTTATCGGGGGTTTTTTTGACTCATTTCCAAATTTTTCCAGGTTTTTAGGATTTTTTTTTTAAGATTTTTTTTTCAGGAACTTTGACTGAATTTTTTGAGTTTTTTCGGGATTTTTTTAGGAATTTTTTTTTTAACTTTTCAGAGGAACTTTGACTGAATTTTTTGAGTTTTTTTCGGGATTTTTTTAGGAATTTTTTTTTAACTTTTCAGAGGGTTTTTTTGCGATTTTTCAGGCGTTTTGGTGGAAATTTTGTGGCATTTTTTGGGATTTTTTTTTGACTTTTTATTTGAATTTTTGGGGGATTTTTTTATAGTTTTATCGGGTTTTTTTAGGATTTTTTAGGGGTTTTTAAGGATTTTTTGAAAATGTTTTCAGGAATTTTTTTTGATCATTTTTTTCGACGTTCGTTTGGATTTTTCCTTTAGTTTTTTTTAGGTTTTTTGAGGATTTTTTTTGTGAATTTTTTAAGTTTTGGAGGGGATCTTTTCGAGGTTTTTTTCCGGAATTTTTACTGATTTTTTTTTAGTATTAATTTAGAATTTTTAGGGGGATTTTTTAGAATTTTTTGAGGGTTTTTTTTTTTGTTTTTTTTTGCCATTCTTTTGGAATTTTTTTGGAATTTTTCTGGTTTTTTTTGCCAAATTTTTCAGAATTTTTTTTGCATTTTTTTCTGCTTTTTTTGCCATTTTTTTGGAAATTTTTTTGGATTTTTTCTGCTTTTTTTGCCATTTTTTTGGAAATTTTTTTTGGATTTTTTTTTTGCTTTTTTTTGCCAAAATTTTGGAATTTTTTTTTTTCCTGCTTTTTTTGCCAACATTTTTGGAAAATTTTTTGGAATTTTTTTGCTATTTTTTGCCCATCTTTTGGAATTTTTTTGGAATTTTTTTGCTTTTTTTGCCAAAATTTTCAGAATTTTTTTGCATTTTTTTCTCCTTTTTTTGCCATTTTTTTGGAAATTTTTTTTGGATTTTTTTTGCTTTTTTTGCCAAAATTTTCAGAATTTTTTTGCATTTTTTTCTGCTTTTTTTGCCATTTTTTTGGAAATTTTTTTTGGATTTTTTTTTGCTTTTTTTGCCAAAATTTTGGAAAAATTTTTTTTATTTTTTCTGCTTTTTTTGCCAACATTTTCGGAATTTTTTTGCGATTTTTTAGCTATTTTTTTGCCCGTCTTTTGGAATTTTTTTGGATTTTTTCTGCTTTTTTTGCCAAAATTTTTAGATTTTTTTTTGGAATTTTTTTTGTTATTTTTTGCCCTTTTTTTTGAATTTTTTCGAATTTTTTTTTTGCTTTTTTTGCCATTCATTTGGATTTTGGGGGATGGGGGGTTTACAAAATTTTCAGATTTTTTTTTTGCATTTTTTCTGCTTTTTTTGCCCTTCTTTTGGAAATTTTTTTTTCGATTTTTTTTGCTTTTTTTTTTGCCATTCTTTTGGAGTTTTTTTTTTTATTATTATTTTTTCTCCTTTTTTTGCCAAAATTTTCGGAATTTTTTTGGAATTTTTTTTGCTATTTTTTGCTTTGTTTTTGAATTTTTTTCAAATTTTTTTTGCTTTTTTCTGCCCTTCTTTTGGAAAATTTTTTTGGATTTTTTTTGTTTTGGGGTTTTTTTTTGCCAAAATTTTGGAATTTTTTTGGAATTTTTTTTGCTATTTTTTGCCCTTCTTTTGGAATTTTTTTCGATTTTTTTTTTTTTTTTTTTTTGCTTTTTTTTTTGCCACTCCTTTGAAAAATTTTTTTGGATTTTTTTGGGGTTTTTTTTCCAAAATTTTCAGAATTTTTTTGCAATTTTTTTTCTGCTTTTTTTCTGCCATTCTTTTGGAAATTTGGGGGTTTTGTTGGTTTTTTTTGCTTTTTTTGCCAAAATATTCAGAATTTTTTTGGAATTTTTTTTTTTTTTTTTTTTTGCTATTTTTTGCCCTTTTTTTGGATTTTTTTCAGATTTTTTTTTGCTTTTTTTTTTGCCATTCTTTTGAAAATTTTGGGCGGGTTTGTTTTGCTTTTTTTGCAAAAATTTTGGGAATTATTTTGGAATTTTTTTTTTGCTCTTTTTTGCCCTTCTTTTGGAATTTTTTTGGATTTTTTCTGCTGTTTTTTGCCAAAATTTTCAGAATTTTTTTGGATTTTTTTTTTTTTTTTTTTTGCTATTTTTGCCCTTTTTTTTGGCTTTTTTTCAGATTTTTTTTTGCTTTTTTTTTTTGCCATTCTTTTGAAAATTTTGGGCGGGTTTGTTTTGCTTTTTTTGCAAAAATTTTGGGAATTATTTTGGAATTTTTTTTTTGCTCTTTTTTGCCCTTCTTTTGGAATTTTTTTGGATTTTTTCTGCTGTTTTTTGCCAAAATTTTCAGAATTTTTTTGGATTTTTTTTTTGTTGTTATATTTTGCCCTTTTTTTGAATTTTTTCGAATTCTTTTGCTTTTTTTTTGCCATTCATTTGCATTTTTTTGGATTTTTTGGGGTTTTTTTTTGCCAAAATATTCAGAATTTTTTTGCAATTTTTTCTGCTTTTTTTTTTGCCATTGTTTTGGAAATTTTGGTGGGTTTTTTTTGCTTTTTTTTCCAAAATATTCAGAATTTATTTGCAATATTTTCTGCTTTTTTTGCCATTATTTCGGAATTTTTTCTGGATTTTTTTTGTTATTTTTTTGCCCTTTTTTTGAATTTTTTCGATTTTTTTTTTCTTTTTTTGCCAAAATATTCAGAATTTTTTTTGGAATTTTTTTTGCTTTTCTTTTGCCCTTTTTTGATTTTTTTCTTTTTTTTTTTTTTTTTGGCTTTTTTTGCCAAAATTTTCAGATTTTTGGGGGGGATTTTTTTTTTTTTGTTATTTTTTGCCCTTTTTTTGAATTTTTTCGATTTTTTTTTTCTTTTTTTTTGCCATTCATTTGCATTTTTTTGGATTTTTTGGGGGGTTTTTTTTGCCAAAATATTCAGAATTTTTTGCTTTTTTTTCTGCTTTTTTTTTGCCATTCTTTTGGAAATTTTTTGGATTTTTTCTGCTGTTTTTTGCCAAAATTTTCAGAATTTTTTTGGATTTTTTTTTTTGTTGTTATATTTTGCCCTTTTTTTTGAATTTTTTCGAATTCTTTTGCTTTTTTTTTTGCCATTCATTTGCATTTTTTTGGATTTTTTGGGGTTTTTTTTTTGCCAAAATATTCAGAATTTTTTTGCAATTTTTTCTGCTTTTTTTTTTTGCCATTGTTTTGGAAATTTTGGTGGGTTTTTTTTGCTTTTTTTTCCAAAATATTCAGAATTTATTTGCAATATTTTCTGCTTTTTTTGCCATTATTTCGGAATTTTTTCTGGATTTTTTTTGTTATTTTTTGCCCTTTTTTTGAATTTTTTCGATTTTTTTTTTCTTTTTTTTGCCAAAATATTCAGAATTTTTTTTGGAATTTTTTTTGCTTTTCTTTTGCCCTTTTTTGATTTTTTTCTTTTTTTTTTTTTTTTGGCTTTTTTTGCCAAAATTTTCAGATTTTTGGGGGGGATTTTTTTTTTTTTGTTATTTTTTGCCCTTTTTTTGAATTTTTTCGATTTTTTTTTTCTTTTTTTTTGCCATTCATTTGCATTTTTTTGGATTTTTTGGGGGGTTTTTTTGCCAAAATATTCAGAATTTTTTTGCTTTTTTTTCTGCTTTTTTTTTGCCATTCTTTTGGAAATTTTGGTGGTTTTTTTTTTTCTTTTTTTTCCAAAATATTCAGAATTTATTTGCAATTTTTTCTGCTTTTTTTGCCATTATTTCGGAATTTTTTCTGGATTTTTTTTGTTATTTTTTGCCCTTTTTTTGAATTTTTTCGATTTTTTTTTTTCTTTTTTTGCCAAAATATTCAGAATTTTTTTGGAATTTTTTTTTGCTTTTCTTTTGCCCTTTTTTGATTTTTTTCTTTTTTTTTTTTTTTTGGCTTTTTTTGCCAAAATTTTCAGATTTTTGGGGGGGATTTTTTTTTTTTTTTGTTATTTTTTGCCCTTTTTTTGAATTTTTTCGAATTTTTTTGCTTTTTTTTTGCCATTCACTTGCATTTTTTTGGATTTTTTGGGGGGTTTTTTTTGCCAAAATATTCAGAATTTTTTTGCTTTTTTTTTCTGCTTTTTTTTTGCCATTCTTTTGGAAATTTTGGTGGTTTTTTTTTTCTTTTTTTTCCAAAATATTCAGAATTTATTTGCAATTTTTTCTGCTTTTTTTGCCATTATTTCGGAATTTTTTCTGGATTTTTTTTGTTATTTTTTGCCCTTTTTTTGAATTTTTTCGATTTTTTTTTGCCATTCATTTGGAAATTTTTTTGGATTTTTTTTGCTTTTTTTTCCCAAAATATTCAGAGTTTATTTGCAATTTTTTTTTCTGCTTTTTTTGCCATTATTTCGGATTTTTTTGGATTTTTTTTTTGCTTTTTTTCCCATTCTTTTGGAAATTTGGGGTTGTTTTTTTTTTTCTTTTTTTGCCAAAATATTCCGAATTTTTTTGGAAATTTTTTTTTGCCTTTTTTTTTCCCCTTTTTTTGATTTTTTTTCGGGTTTTTTTTTTTTTTTTTTTTTTTTGCTTTTTTTTGCCCTTCGTTTAGGATTTTTTTTTGGAATTTTTTTTGCTTTTTTTTTTGCCATTCTTTCGGAAATTTTGGTTTTTTTGGTTTTTTTTGTTTTTTTGCTTTTTTTGCCAAAATTTTCAGAATTTTTTTGGAAAAATTTTTTTTGCTACTTTTCCCCTTTTTTTTGAATTTTTTCGATTTTTTTTTCCATTTTTTTTTCAGAATTTTGCATTTTTTTCAAATACTCCTCAAAATTACTTTTGATTTTTTTTTAATTTCTTCAGATTTCTTTTTTCTGATTTCTTTTAATGAGAATTCTTCCGAAACTTTTATTGAATTTTGGGGATTTATTTCAAATTTCAGGAGCATTTTTTGAGACCTTTTTAACAAATTTTTTTAGGATTTCTTCACCATTTTTTAGAGATTTTTAAAGAATTTTTTTCGCATTTTTTCCAGATTTTTTTCGAGGTTTTTTTTTTGGGGGGTTTTTTTTGAATTTTCAATTTTTTTTCGTGGTTTTTTTCAGACTTTTGAAAGAATTTTTTTTTTTTTAATTAATAACATTAATTATCATTACTGAATTTTTCAGATTTTTTTGGTTTTTTTTTTTTTTTTTCCCAATTTCCTTTCAAATTTCCAAGAGATTTTTTTGGGGGGGGGAAAAAAAAAAAAATTGGGGGAAAATTCTTAATTTCATTTTTTTTTTTGGAGGATTTTTCGTGAATTTTTTGGATTTTTGGGGGGGACTTCATTTTTGATTTTTTAGGGGTTTTTTTAGCATTTTCTGTAAATTATTCTGATTTTGTTGTTGATTTTTTTGCCTTTTCAAGGCATTTTTAAGAATTTCGGGGAGGATTTTTGACTGAATTCTTGCGATTTTTTTTCTTATTTTGGAGAATTTTTTACCGATTTTTTAGAATTTTGGGGGATTT
The DNA here is from genome assembly GCA_027886175.1 of Phylloscopus collybita. Classification (NCBI taxonomy): domain Eukaryota; kingdom Metazoa; phylum Chordata; class Aves; order Passeriformes; family Phylloscopidae; genus Phylloscopus; species Phylloscopus collybita. The sequence continues at coordinate 15,250 of JAJNNQ010000460.1, forward strand.
TTTTTTTTTTTTTAGGATTTTTAAGGCGTTTTTTTCAGTCTATTTTTGGGATTTTTTTAGGATTTTTTTTTTTCATTAAATTAAAATTTTTTGAGTGGTTTTTTTTAAAAAATTCAGTTTATTTTTTAATTTTGGGGCGGGTTCGTTGTTGCAAATTTTTTGCCATTTAAAATAAGATTTCCAAGGCATTTTTTGACAATTTTTTCTGCACTTTTTCCTGAATTTTTCCCATTTTTTAAGATATTTTGGGAATTTTTTTTTAGATTCTTAAAAGATTTTTGAGAAGATTTTTTGAAAAAATTTTGGGATTTTTTTTTAGGATTTTTTAGCATTTTTGGGAGAATTTTTTCAAGGATTTTGGGTGAATTTATGGGGGTTTTTTTCAATTTTTTGGGGGCTGTTTTGGGATTTTTTTTAGAATTTTTTTCAGTTTTTTATGGGATTTTTGGGGCTTTTTTAGGGATTTTTTAGGATTTTTTGGGGCTTTTTTAGGGATTTTTTAGGAGTTTTTTGGGAATTTTTTTCAGGGATTTTTCCAAAAATTTTTTTTGTAATTTTGGTGGAATTTTTTCCTTAATTTTGGGGGAATTTTTTTAGATTTCGTTTCGGATTTTTTGGCTTTTTTTGGGATTTTTTGGCTTTTTTGGGGATTTTTTGGGGAGAGATTTTGGGGAATTTTTAGTGGATTTTGGGATTTTTTGGGGATTCTTTGGAGGTAAAAAATTGGGGATTCCGGGGGGAATTTTTGGGGAATTTTAAGGAGTTTTTGGGGAATTTTTGGGTGGGATTTTTAGGGAATTTGGGGGATTTTGGGGGGAGGATTTTCAGGAATTTTTAGTGGATTTGGGGGGGGAATTGGGGTTTTTTTGGGAGAACTTTTGGGGGATTTTTGGGGGTTGCTTCGGGATTTTGGGGGATTCTTTTGGAACTTTCGGGGAATTTTGGAAATTTTGGGGGGGGGGGGGGGGGGATTTTTTGGAATTTTTCCGGATTTTTTGGGGGAGGATTTTTTGGCCGTTTTGGGGGTTTTTTCGGTGGAGATTCTTTTTTTGTTTGTTTTCCATGGAATTTCCCCATTTTTCCTTGGAATTTTCCCATTTTTTCGTGGAATTTTCCCATTTTTTGTGGAATTTTCCCATTTTTTGTGGAATTTTCCCATTTTTTGTGGAATTTTCCCATTTTTTTGTGGAATTTCTCCATTTTTCCACAGAATTTTCCCATTTTCCATGGAATTTCCCCATTTTTCGTGGAATTTCCCCATTTTTCATGGAACTTTCCCATTTTTCATGGAATTTTCCCATTTTTCCACGGAATTTCTCCATTTTTCCATGGAATTTCCCCAGTTTTCCATGGAATTGTCCCTTTTTTCCATCGATTTTTCCCATTTTTCCATGGAATTTTCCCATTTTCCATGGAATTTTCCCATTTTTGTGGAATTTCTCCATTTTTCCATGGAATTTCCCCATTTTCCCATGGAATTTCTCTTTTATTCCATGGAATTTGCCCATTTTTTATGGAATTTTCCCATTTTCCCATGGAACTTTCTTTTTTTTTCCATGGAATTTCCCCATTTTTCATAGAATTTCTCTTTGTTCATGGAACTTCTCTTTTTTCCATGGAATTTCTCCATTTTTTCCATGGAATTTCCCCAGTTTTCCATGGAAATTCTTTTTTTCCATGGAACTTCTCCATTTTCCATGGAATTTTGGGTTTTTTCCATGGAATTTCCCCATTTTTCCATGGAACTTTCCCATTTTTCATGGAATTGCCCCATTTTTCCTTGGAATTTTCCCATTTTTTATGGAATTTCTCCATTTTTCCATGGAATTTTCCCTTTTTTCCATGGAATTTCTCCGTTTTCCCATGGAATTTTCCCCATTTTCCCATGGAATTTTCTTTTTTTTCCGTGGAACTTCTCCATTTTTCCATGGAATTTTCATGTTTTCCCATGAAATTTTCTCTTTTTTTCATGGAATTTTCCCATTTTTTGTGGAATTTCTCCAGTTTGCCATGGAGTTTCCCCAGTTTTCCATGGAATTTCTTCTTTTTCCATGGAATTTCTCCATTTTTTCTGGAATTTCTCTTTTTTCCATGGAATTTCCCCATTTCTCATGGAATTTCTCCATTTTTCCATGGAATTTCTCCATTTTTCCATGGAATTTCTCTTTTTCCATGGAATTTCCTCTTTTTTTTCCATGGAATTTCTCTTTTTTTCCCACAGAATTCCCCCATTTTCCATGGAATTTCTCAATTTTTCCTGGAATTTCTCCATTTTCCCATGGAACTTCTCCATTTTCCATGGATTTTTCCCATTTTTCCATGGAATTTCCCCCTTTTCCCATGGAATTTCCCCATTTTCCCATGGAATTTCCCCATTTTTCCATGGAATTTCTCCATTTTTCCATGAAACTTCTCCAGTTTTCCATCAATTTTTCCCATTTTTCATGGAATTTCTCCATTTTTCCATGAAATTTTCCATTTTTCGTGGAATTTTCCCATTTTTCCATGGAATTTCTCTTTTTTTTCCATGGAATTTTCCCATTTTTTATGGAATTTCCCCATTTTTCCATGAAATTTCCCCATTTTCCCTTGAAATTTTCTTTTTTTTCCAATGGAAGTTTCCCATTTTCCCTTGGAATTTTCCCATTTTTCCATGAAATCTTCTTCTTTTTCCATGGAATTTTCCCATTTTTTCCACAGAATATCTCCATTTTCCATGGATTTTCTCTTTTTTCCATGGAACTTCTCCAGTTTTCCATCAATTTTTCCCATTTTTCCATGGAATTTTCCCCATTTTTCCACGGAATTTCTCCATTTTTCCATGAAATTTTCCATTTTTCGTGGAATTTTCCCATTTTTCCATGGAATTTCCACATTTTTTCCATCTATTTTTCCCATTTTTTCCATGGAATCTCTCCATTTTCCATGGAACTTCTCCATTTTTCCATGGAATTCCTCTTTTTCCATGGAATTTCTCCCTTTTTTTCCCATGGAATTTTCGGTTTTTCCCATGGAATTTCTCCATTTTTCCATGGAACTTCTCTGTTCTTCCACCGAAGTTCTCCATTTCTCCTTGGAATTTCTCCACCAAACCTCTCCATTTCTCCATGGACTTTTCCTCCATGGAGGTTCCCCATGGAGCTTCATTTCTCCACCAACCTTTTCCATTTCCCCACCAAACTTCTCCATTTCTCTGTGGTCTTTCTCCACCAAACTTCTCCTTTTCTCCTTGGACTTTTCCTCCATGGAGGTTCCCCGTGGAACTTCTCCACTCCTCCACCAAATTTCTCCACTTTTCTCCTTGGACTTTCTCCACCAAACTTCTCCATATCCCCACCAAACTTCTCCGTTTCTCCACCAAACTTCTCCTTTTCTCCATGGACTTCTTCTCCATGGAGGTTCCCCATGGAACTTCATTTCTCCACCAAACTTCTCCATATCCCCACCAAACTTCTCCACTTTTCCATGGACTTTCTCCACCAAACTTCTCCATTTCTCCATGGAATTTTTCTCCATGGAATTTCTCCATTCCTCCACCAAACTTCTCCATTTCCCTACAAAACTTCTCCATTTCTCCGTGGACTTTCTCCACCAAACTTCTCCACTTTTCCATGGACTTTCTCCACCAAACTTTTCCCATTTCCCCACCAAACTTCTCCATGGACTTTCTCCACCAAACTTCTCCGTTTCTCCACCAAACTTCATTTCTCCACCAAACTTCTCCATTTCCCCACCAAACTTCTCCACTTTTCCATGGACTTTCTCCACCAAATTTCTCAATATCCCCACCAAAGTTCTCCGTTTCTCCACGGACTTTCTCCACCAAACTTCTCCCATTTCCCCACCAAACTTCTCCATTTCTCCATGGAATTTTTCTCCATGGAACTTCTCCATTTCTCCACCAAAGTTCTCCACTTCTCCTTGGACTTTCTCCACCAAACTTCTCCATTTCCCTACAAAACTCCGTTTCTCCTTGGACTTTCTCCACCAAACTTCTCCACTCCTCCACCAAACTTCTCAATATCCCCACCAAACTTCTCCGTTTCTCCAGGGAATTTCTCCACCAAACTTCTCCATTTCTCCACCAAACTTCTCCATTTCTCCACCAAACTTCTCCATTTCCCCACCAAACTTCTCCCATTTCCCCACCAAACTTCTCCATGGACTTTCTCCACCAGATTTCTCCATTTCCCTACAAAACTCCATTTTCTCCACGGAATTTCTCCACCAAACTTCTCCATTTCTCCGTGGACTTTTTCTCCATGGACCTCCACCAAACTTCTCCATTTCTCCACCAAACTTCTCCATTTTTTCCATGAAATTTCTCCACCAAACTTCTCCTTTTCTCCTTGGACTTTCTCAACCAAACTTCTCCATTTCTCCACCAAACTTTTCCATTCCCCCACCAAACGTCTCCATTTCTCCATGGAATTTCCCCACCAAACTTCTCCTTTTCTCCACCAAACTTCTCCATTTCCCCACCAAACTTCTCCACTTTTCCATGGAACTTCTCCATATCCCCGCCAAACTTCTCCTTTTCTCCTTGGACTTTCTCCACCAAACTTCTCCATTCCTCCACCAAACTTCTCCATTTCTCCGTGGACTTTTCCTCCATGGAGGTTCCCCGTGGAACTTCATTTCTCCACCAAACTTCTCCGTTTCTCCCCGGAATTTCTCCGCCGGAACTCCTCCCGTTTCCTCCAGGGGACCTTCTCTCCGGTTCCTGGCCGGGCTCCCCTCAGGAACGTCCGTTTCTCTTGTGTCTCCCCCCCTGCAGAGCGGAACCTGAACCCCAAGGCGGCGTGCCTGAAGCGCCGGGAGGAGGAGAAGGTGTCGTCGGAGCCGCCGCCGCTGGCGCTGGCCGGGCCCCACGCCGGGATGGGCGACGCCTCCAACCACCTGGGGCAGATGTGAGGAGACGCCGGCGGCATTCCGGAAAGGTCTGGGAATTCTGGGAATTCTGGGAATTCTGGGAGTTAGCCCCGAAAAAATTGGGAAAATTCCCCCCCAAAAAATCCCGAATTTTGGTTGTTGGGGTTGGATATTAGGGATGGATTATTAGGATTGGATATTAGGATTAATATTAGGATTGGCCATTAGGATTGGATATTAGGATTGGATATTAGAATTAATACTAAGATTGGTTATTAGGGATGGATATTAGGATTAGATATTAGGATTAATATTAGGATTGGCTATTAGGATTGGATATTAGCATTGGATATTAGGATTGCCTATTAGGGATGGATATTAGGATTAGATGTTAGGATTAATATCAGGATTGGCTATTAGGATTGGCTATTAGGATTAATATTAAGATTGGATATTAGGTTTGGATATTAGGGATGGATATTAGGATTGGATATTAGGATTAGATATTAGGATTAATATCAGGATTGGATATTAGGGATGGATATTAGGGTTGGATATTAGGAATCGATATTAGGATTGGTATTAGGATCGATATTAGGTTGGATATTAGGATTAATATTAGGATTGGATATTAAGATTGATATTAGGATGGGATATTAGGAATCAATATTAGGATTGATACTCAGATTGGATATTAGGATTGATATTAGGATTGGATATTAGGATTGATATTAGGATGGGATATTAGGGTTGGATATTAGGGATGGATATTAGGATTAATATTAGGATTTGGTATTGGGGTTGGATATTAGGATTGATATTAGGATTGGCTATTAGGATTAGATATTAGGATTAATATCAGGGTTGGATAATAGGGATGGATATTAGGATTGGCTATTAGGGATGGATATTAGGATTGGCTATTAGGATTGGATATTAGGATTAATATTAAGATTGGATATTAGGATTGGATATTAGGATTAGACATTAGGATTAATATCAGGATTAGATATTAGGATTGGATATTAGGATTGGATATTAGGGATTGATATTAGGATGAGGTATTGGGACGGATATCAGGTTGGATATTAGGATTGATATTAGGATTTCGATCAAGATCAGATATTAGGATCGATATTAGCTTGGACATTACGATTGATATTAGGATTAATATCAAGATCAGATATTAGGATTGATATTCGGATTGATATTAGGTTGGCTATTAGGATCGATATTAGGTCGGCTATTAGCTCAGCTATTAGCTCAGATATTAGCTCAGATATTAGGTCAGATAGCTCAGCTATTAGGTCAGATAGGTCAGATATTAGGTCAGATAGGTCAGATATTAGGTCAGATAGGTCAGATATTAGGGTCGCTGTCTGGGAGTTCTGGGAATTCTGGGAGTCAGCCCCCGAAAAAAAATGGGGAAAATCCCCCAAAAAAATCCCGAATTTTGGTTGTTGGGGTTGGATATTAGGGATGGATATTAGGATTGGCTATTAGGATTGGATATTAGGATTGGATATTAGAATTAATACTAAGATTGGTTATTAGGGATGGATATTAGGATTAGGTATTAGGATTAATATTAAAATTGGCTATTAGGATTGGCTATTAGGGATGGATATTAGGATTAGATATTAGGATTAATATCAGGATTGAATATTAGAGATGGATATTAGGGTTGGATATTAGGAATCGATATTAGGATTGGTATTAGGATCGATATTAGGTTGGATATTAGGATTAATATTAGGGTTGGATATTAGGGATGGATATTAGGATTAATATTAGGATTTGGTATTGGGGTTGGATATTAGGATTGATATTAGGATTGGCTATTAGGATTAGATATTAGGATTAATATCAGGGTTGGATAATAGGGATGGATATTAGGATTGGCTATTAGGGATGGATATTAGGATTGGCTATTAGGATTGGATATTAGGATTAATATTAAGATTGGATATTAGGATTGGATATTAGGGATTGATATTAGGATGAGGTATTGGGATGGATATTAGGATCGATATTAGGATTTCTATCAAGATCAGATATTAGGATCGATATTAGGTTGGCTATTAGGATCGATATTAGCTCGGCTATTAGCTCAGCTATTAGCTCAGCTATTAGCTCAGCTATTAGGTCAGATAGGTCAGATATTAGGTCAGATAGGTCAGATATTAGGGTCGCTGTCTGGGAATTCTGGGAGTTCTGGGAATTCTGGGAGTCAGCCCCCCAAAAAAATTGGGAAAATTCCCCTCCAAAAAATCCCGAATTTTGGTTGTTGGGGTTGGATATTAGGGATGGATTATTAGGATTGGATATTAGGGATTAATATTAGGATTGGCTATTAGGGATGGATATTAGGGATGGATATTAGGATTGGATATTAGGATTGGCTATTAGGATTGGATATTAGGATTAATATTAAGATTGGATATTAGGTTTGGATATTAGGGATGGATATTAGGATTGGATATTAGGATTGGATATTAGGATTAATATCAGGATTGAATATTAGAGATGGATATTAGGGTTGGATATTAGGAATCGATATTAGGATTGGTATTAGGATCGATATTAGGTTGGATATTAGGATTAATATTAGGATGGGATATTAGGAATCAATATTAGGATTGATACTCAGATTGGATATTAGGATTGATATTAGGATTGGATATTAGGGTTGGATATTAGGGATGGATATTAGGATTAATATTAGGATTTGGTATTGGGGTTGGATATTAGGATTGATATTAGGATTGGCTATTAGGATTAGATATTAGGATTAATATCAGGGTTGGATAATAGGGATGGATATTAGGATTGGCTATTAGGGATGGATATTAGGATTGGCTATTAGGATTGGATATTAGGATTAATATTAAGATTGGATATTAGGATTGGATATTAGGATTAGACATTAGGATTAATATCAGGATTAGATATTAGGATCGGATATTAGGATCGGATATTAGGATTGGATATTAGGAATCGATATTAGGATGAGGTATTGGGACGGATATCAGGTCGGATATTAGGATTGATATTAGGATCGATATTAGGATTTCAATCAAGATCAGATATTAGGATCGATATTAGATGGGACATTAGGATCGATATTAGGATTAATATCAAGATCAGATATTGGGATTGATATTCGGATTGATATTAGGTTGGCTATTAGGATCGATATTAGGTCGGCTATTAGCTCAGCTATTAGCTCAGATATTAGCTCGGCTATTAGCTCAGATATTAGCTCAGATAGGTCAGATATTAGGTCAGATAGGTCAGATATTAGGTCAGCTAGGTCAGATATTAGCTCAGATATTAGGTCAGATAGGTCAGATATTAGGTCAGATAGGTCAGATATTAGGTCAGATAGGTCAGATAGGTCAGATATTAGGTCAGCTAGGTCAGATATTAGTTCAGATATTAGGTCAGATAGGTCGGATATTAGGTCAGATATTAGGTCAGATAGGTCAGATATTAGCTCAGATATTAGTTCAGATATTAGGTCAGATAGGTCAGATATTAGGTCAGATAGGTCAGATATTAGGGTCGCTGTCGGGCTCCCCTGGGAGCCACCGCCGGGATGGGCGACGCCTCCAACCACCTGGGTCAGATGTGAGGAGACGCCGGCGGCATTCCGGAAAGGTCCGGGAATTCTTCTGGGAATTCCGGGAATTCTGGGAGTTCTGGGAGTTCTGGATTTCTGGGAGTTAGACCCCAAAAAAATGGGGAAAATTCCCCCCCAAAAAATCCCGAATTTTGGTTGTTGGGGTTGGATATTAGGGATGGATTATTAGGATTGGATATTAGGGTTAGATATTAGGATTAATATTAAGATTGGCTATTAGGGACGGATATCAGGATTGGCTATTAGGATTGGATATTAGGATTAATATTAAGATTGGATATTAGGTTTGGATATTAGGGATGGATATTAGGGATGGATATTAGGATTGGATATTAGGATTGGATATTAGGATTAATATCAGGATTGAATATTAGAGATGGATATTAGGGTTGGATATTAGGAATCGATATTAGGATTGGTATTAGGATCGATATTAGGTTGGATATTAGGATTAATATTAGGATTGGATATTAGGGATGGATAATAGCGATGGATATTAGGAATCAATATTAGGATTGGATATTAGGATTGATATTAGGATGGGATATTAGGGTTGGATATTAGGGATGGATATTAGGATTAATATTAGGATTTGGTATTGGGGTTGGATATTAGGATTGATATTAGGATTGGCTATTAGGATTAGATATTAGGATTAATATCAGGGTTGGATAATAGGGATGGATATTAGGATTGGCTATTAGGGATGGATTTTAGGATTGGCCATTCGGATTGGATATTAGGATTAATATTAAGATTGGATATTAGGATTGGATATTAGGATTAGACATTAGGATTAATATCAGGATTAGATATTAGGATCGGATATTAGGATTGGATATTAGGGATTGATATTAGGATGAGGTATTGGGATGGATATTAGGATCGATATTAGGATTTCGATCAAGATCAGATATTAGGATCGATATTAGATTGGATATTCGGATTAATATCAAGATCAGATATTGGGATCGATATTAGGATTGATATTAGGTTGGCTATTAGGATCGATATTAGCTCGGCTATTAGCTCAGCTATTAGCTCAGCTATTAGGTCAGATATTAGGTCAGATAGGTCAGATATTAGGTCAGATAGGTCAGATATTAGGGTCGCTGTCTGGGAATTCTGGGAGTTCTGGGAGTTCTGGGAGTTCTGGGAGTCAGCCCCCCCAAAAAATTGGGAAAATTCCCCCCCCAAAAAATCCCGAATTTTGGTTGTTGGGGTTGGATATTAGGGATGGATTATTAGGATTGGATATTAGGATTGGCTATTAGGATTAATATTAAGATTGGCTATTAGGGACGGATATTAGGATTGGCTATTAGGGATGGATATTAGGATTAATATTAGGATTTGGTATTGGGGTTGGATATTAGGGCTTGATATTAGGGTTGGATATTAGGATTAATATTAAGATTGGCTATTAGGATCGGATATTAGGGATGGATATTAGGATTGGATATTAGGATTAATATCAGGATTGGCTATTAGGATTGGATATTAGGATTAATATTAAGATTGGATATTAGGTTTGGATATTAGGGATGGATATTAGGATTGGATATTAGGATTGGTATTAGGATCGATATTAGGTTGGATATTAGGATTAATATTTGGATTGGATATTAGGGATGGATAATAGCGATGGATATTAGGAATCAATATTAGGATTGGATATTAGGATTGATATTAGGATGGGATATTAGGGTTGGATATTAGGGATGGATATTAGGATTAATATTAGGATTTGGTATTGGGGTTGGATATTAGGATTGATATTAGGATTGGCTATTAGGATTAGATATTAGGATTAATATCAGGGTTGGATAATAGGGATGGATATTAGGATTGGCCATTAGGGATGGATATTAGGATTGGATATTAGAATTAATACTAAGATTGGTTATTAGGGATGGATATTAGGATTAGATATTAGGATTAATATTAAAATTGGCTATTAGGATTGGACATTAGCATTGGATATTAGGATTGGCTATTAGGGATGGATATTAGGATTAGATATTAGGGATTAATATTAGGATTGGATATTAGGGATGGATAATAGCGATGGAAATTAGGATTGGATATTAGGATTGATATTCAGATTGGATATTAGGATTGATATTAGGATTAAGATTGGATATTAGGGATGGATATTAGGATTGGATATTAGGAATCAATATTAGCATTAATATTAGGCTTGGATATTAGGATTGGATATTAGGGATGGATATTAGGATTAATATTAGGATTTGGTATTGGGGTTGGATATTAGGGCTTGATATAAGGATTATTATTAAGATTGACTCTTAGGATTGGCTCTTAGGATTAATATTAGAGTTGGATATTAGGGATGGATATTAGAGTTAATATTAAGATTGGCTATTAGGTTTGGATATTAGGATTGGATAATAGGATTGGATATTAGGGTTAATATTAAGATTGGCTATTAGGATTGGATATTAGGGATGGCTATTAGGATTGAATATTAGGATTAATATTAGGATTGGATATTAGGGATGGATATTAGGATTGGATATTAGGATTAATATTAAGATTGGCTATTAGGATTGGCTATTAAGTATGGATATCAGGATCGGATATTAGGGTTGGATATTAGGAATCGATATTAGGATTTGGTATTAGGATTGGATATTACAGATAGATATCAGGATTAATATTAGGATTGGATATTAGGGGTGGATAATAGCGATGGATATTAGGATTGGATATTAGGAATCAATATTAGGATTAATATTAGGATTGGTTATTAGGGATGGATATTAGGATTGGCTATTAGGATTGGATATCAGAATTAATATTAAGATTGGCTATTAGGTTTGGCTATTAGGGACGGATATTAGATTGGATATTAGGATTAACATTAGGATTGGCTATTAGGGATGGATATTAGGATTAATATTAGGATTGGGTATTGGGGTTGGATATTAGGGCTTGATATTAGGGTTGGATATTAGGATTGGATATTAAGATTGGCTATTAGGGATGGATATTAGGATTGGATATTAGGGTTAATATTAAGATTGGATATTAGGATTGGATATGAGGGATGGATATTAGGATTAATATTAGGATTTGGTATTGGGGTTGGATATTTGATTTCACGATTAGGATTGGATATTAGGGTTAATATTAGAGTTGGATATTAGGATTAATATTAGGATTAATATCAGGATCGGATATTAGGGGTGGATATTTGGGTTAATATTAAGATTGGCTATTAGGGATGGATATTAGGATTAGATATTAGGATTGGATATTAGGGATGGATATTAGGATTGGATATTAGGAATCAATATTAGGATTAATATTAGGATTGGCTATTAGGATTGGATATTAGGGATGGATATTAGGATTGGATATTAGGGTTGGCTATTAGGATTTGGTATTGGGGTTGGATATTAGGATTAGATATTAGGATTAATATTAAGATTGGCTATTAGGATTGACTATTAGGATTGGCTATTAGGGATGGATATTAGGATTGGATATTAGGATTAATATTAGGATTGGCTATTAGGATTGGCTATTAGGATTGGCTATTAGGGATGGATATTAGGATTGGATATTAGGATTAATATTAGGATTGGCTATTAGGATTGGCTATTAGGATTGGCTATTAGGGATGGATATTAGGATTGGATATTAGGATTAATATTAGGATTGGCTATTAGGATTGGCTATTAGGATTGGCTATTAGGATTGGATATTAGGATTAGATATTAGGATTAATATTAGGATTGGGTATTGGGGTTGGATATTAGGGATGGGTATGAGGATTGGATATTAGGATTGGATATGAGGATTGGATATTAGGATTAATATTGGATTTGATTATTAGGGCTGGATATTAGGAATCAATATTAGGATTGCTATTAGGATTGGATATTAGGGATAGATATTAAGATTCAGTATTAGGATTAATATAAGGATTGGCTATTAGGGTTAATATTAGGATTGGCTATTAGCGATGGATATTAGGGATGGATATTAGGGATGGATATTAGGGATGGATATTAGGATTAATATTAGGATTAGATATTAGGATTGGATATTAGGATTGGCTGTTAGGATTCAATATTAGGAATCGATATTAGGATTGATATTAGGATTGGATATTAGAGTTGGATATTAGGAATAGATATTAGGATTAGGTATTGGGATGGATATTAGGATGGCTATTAGGATTACTATCAAGATCAGATATTAGGATAGGTATTAGGTCGGCTATTAGGATCGATATTAGGGTCAATATTAGGTCAGATATTAGGTCAGATATTAGGTTGGCTATTAGGATCGATATTAAGATCGATACTAAGTCAGCTTTTGGGCTCAATATTAGGTCAGATATTAGGTCAGATATTAGGATCGATATTAGGTTGGCTATTAGGGTCGATATTAGGGTCGATATTAGGTCAGATATTAGGATTGATATTAGTATCGATATTAGGTTGGCTATTAGGATCGATATTAGGGTCAATATTAGGTCAGATATTAGGATAGATATTAGTATCGATATTAGGTTGGCTATTAGGGTCGATATTAGGATCGATATTAGGTCAGATATTAGGGTCGATATTAGGATTGGCTATTAGGGTCGATATTAGGTCAGATATTAGGCTCGATATTAGGTCAGATATTAGGTTGGATATTAGGATTGATATTAGGATTGATATTGGGGTCAGATATTGGGGTCGGATATTAGGATTATTATTAGGATTAATATCAGGAACGGATATTAGAATTACCATTAGGTTCTGATATTAGGATTGGCTATTAGGATTAATATTAGGATTATTATTAGGGGTTTTATTAGGATTAATATTAGGATTAACATTAGGGGTTTTATTAGGATTAATATGAGGATTAACATTAGGGGTTTTATTAGGATAATTATTAGGGCTGATATTCGGATTATTGTTAATGTCAGGATTAATATTCGGGGTTTTATTAGGATAAACATTAGGATTATTATTAAGGGGTTGATTAGGATTAATATTAGGCCTATTATTAGAGCTAATATTGGGATTAATTATTAGAATTAGCGTTAGGATTACGATTCCAATTAATATTCGGGGTTTTATTAGGATAAATATTCGGGTTATTATTCGGGGCTTCATTAGGACGGATAATTAGGATTAATATTAGGGGGTTTTATTAGGATTATTATTAGGATTAACCCTGGAGTTTTATTAGGGTTAATATTAGGATTAATAGGAGGATTAATATTAGGGGTTTTATTAAGATTATTATTAGAGTTAATATTGGCATTAATTATTAGGATTACTATTAGGAGTATTATTGGGATTAATATTAGGGGGTTTATTAGGATTTTTATTAGAATTCATATTGGGATTATTATTAGAGTTAATATTAGGATTAATATTAGGATTATTATTAGAATTAATATTAGGGGTTTTATTAGGATTATTATTGGAGGTAATATTAGGATTATTATTAGGATTAATATTAGAATTAATATTCGGCATTTCATTAGGATTAATATTAGGATTATTATTCGGATTCATATGAGGATTAATATTTGGGTTTTATTAGGATTATTATTAGAGCTAATATTAGGATTATTATTAGGATTAATATGCGGATTAATATTTGGGTTTTATTAGGATTATTATTGGAGCTAATATTAGGATTATTATTAGGATTACTATTAGGGGGTTTATTAGGGGTTTTTATTAGGATTATTTATTATTAGCACTTCTATTAGGAATATTATTAGGATTATTATTAGGGGGCTTATTAGGACTAATATTAGGATTATTATTAGGATTAATATTAGGATTATTATTAGGGGGTTTATTAAGGGCTTTTATTCGGATTATTTATTATTAGGGCTTCTATTAGGACAATTATTAGGACAATTATTAGGATTATTATTCGGATTATTATTAGGATTAATAGCAGCATGAAACACCAGGTTTAGAAATCCCAATCCCCCCTCAAACGTTCGGGATTTCCCCTAAAAAAAAACCCCCCAAAATCCCAATTTTTTTCCCCGAAATTCCCCTTTTTTTCCCCCCAAAAATCCCCTTTTCTTCCCCCCAAAAAATCCCCATTTTCCCCCAAAATCCCTTTTTTCCCCAAAAAAATCTTATTTTTCTCCAAAAATCCCAATTTTCCCCCCAAAAATCTTATTTTTCCCCCTTAAATTCCCATTGTTTCCCCAAAAAATTCTTCTTCCCCCCAAATCCCCTTTTTTCCCCCAAAAAAAACTTAATTTCCCCCCCAAAATCCCCATTTTTAACCTAAAACTCCCTTTTTTCCCCAAAAAATCCCATTTTTTCCCCCCAAATCCCCCATTTTTCACCCAAAATCCCCTTTTTTAGCCCAAAAATCCCCTTTTTAACCCAAAAATCCCATTTTTCCCCCAAAATCTTATTTTTCCCCAAAAAATCCCCATATTTTCCCCCAAAAATCCCCATTTTTCCCCCAAAACTCCCTTTTCCCCCCCAAAATTCCCCATTTTCCCCCCCAAAAACCCCTTTTTTCCCCCAAAATCCCCTTTTTTTCCCTAAAAAATCCCATTTTTTCCCACAAAAATCCCATTTTTCCCCCCAAAAATCCCATTTTTTCCCCCCCAAAAATCCCATTTTTTTCCCCAAAAAATCCCAATTTTTTTCCCCAAAAAATCCCCTTTTCCCCCCCAAAAATCTTAATTTTTCCCCAAAAATCCCCAATTTTTTCCCCCAAAAATCCCATTTTTACCCCCAAAAAATCCCTTTTTTTTCCCCCCAAACCCCCATTATTTTCCCCCAAAAATCCCAATTTTTTCCCCCCCCAAAAATCCCATTTCCCACCAAAAAATCTTATTTTTTCCCCCAAAAATCCCCTTATTTCCCCCCAAATCCCCTTTTTTTCCCAAAAAAAATCCCATTTTTAACCCAAAAATCCCCATTTTTCCCTCCAAAATTCCCTTTTTTTTCCCCAAAAAATCCCCTTTTTTCCCCAAAAAATCCCCATTTTTTTAACCCAAAAATCTCTTTTTTTCCCCCAAAGAATCCCCTTTTGCCAAAAATCTCCTTTTTTTTCCCCAAAATCCCCATTATTTTTTCCCCAAAAATCCCATTATTTTCCCCAAAAATCCCCATATTTTTCTCCAAAAAATCCCATTTTTTCCCCAAAAACCCCCTTTTTTTTCCCTCAAAAAAATCCCTTTTATTTTCCCAAAATCCCCTTTTTTTCCCCCAAACCCCCCAATTTTTTTCCCCAAAAAATCCCCATTTTTTCCCCAAAAAAATCCTTTTCCCCCAAAAAAATCCCCATTTTTTTCCCAAAAAAATCTTATTTTTTCCCCCAAAAAATCCCCATTTTTCCCCCAAAATCCCCCTTTTTTCCCCCCAAAAATCCCGTTTTTTAACCCAAAATCCCCCTTTTTTTTTCCCCCAAAATCCCCATTTTTTCCCACCAAAAAATCCCATTTTTTCCCCCAAAAATCCCCTTTTCCCCAAAAAAAATCCCATTATTTTCCCCAAAAAATCCCTTCTTTTTCCCCAAAAACCCCCTTTTTTTCCCCTCAAAAAAATCCCTTTTATTTTCCCAAAATCCCCTTTTTTTAACCCAAAACCCCCTTTTCCTTTTTTCTCCCCCAAACAGGTTCGGAAAACGCCACAAAAAAACCACAAAAAAAAACAAAAAAAAAATCCCGAATTATTTTTTTCTTTTTTTTTGTTTTTTTCGTCGTCGTCGTCGTCGTTTTTTTCCAAATTTTTTGGGGGGATTTCATCGTTTTTTGGGTTTTTTTGTTTTTTTTTTTAACCGAATCCCGACAAGTCCGAGCGGCTCCCCCGGACGCGCGAAAATTCCCGAAGAAAAATTCCCGAAAAAAAGAAGAAAAAATTTAAAAAAAAAAAAAAATGAAAATTTGGGAATTCTGACTGTTGGGGGGAGGAGGAGGAGGGAGGGGGAGGGGACAAAAAAACGACAAAAAATGTTATTTTTCGGCGCGGGTTTTTTGGTTTTTTTTCGGTGTCTTTCGTGGTTTTTTTCGCACTGTGGGACGACTTTGTGCCTAAAAACAACAAAAAAAATACGAAAATTCCTGAAGTTTTTTTGGGGGTTTTTTTGGGGGAAGAAATGGAGGGGGAGGGGGAGGGGGAGGGGAGGGGGGAGAGGGAGAGAAAAAAAAAAATGAATAAAGTGAATAAAGTGAAAGATTTGGTGGAGAATGGTGAGAAATGGGGGGGAAACCGGGGGGGAAAACGGGGAAAAACGGGGAAAAACGGTGAAAAACGGCGAAAAAATGGTGAAAAACGGCGAAAAAATGGTGAAAAACGGTGAAAAAATGGTGAAAAACGGTGAAAAAATGGTAAAAAACGGCGAAAAAAACGGTGAAAATGGTGGAAAAATGGGGAAAAACGGTGAAAAAACGGTGGAAAAATGGTGAAAAAATGGTGAAAAAAGGAAAAAATTTGGTGGAAATGGAAAGAGTTTCCCAAAAAAGGAAAGATTTTCCTTAAAAGGGAAAAATTTACTTATAAGGAAATTGCCTTAAAAGAAAAAATTACCCAAAAAAAAGAAAAAAAGGCTGAAAAAATGGGAGAAAAATTCCTAAAAAGGAAAAATGGTGAAAAACCGAGAAAATTTGGTGAAAATGGAAAGAGTTTCCCAAAAAAGGAAAGACTTTCCTTAAAAGGGAAAAATTTCCTTATAAGGAAATTGCCCAAAAAAGGAAAAAAATTGCCCAAAAAAGGAAAAAATTGTCCAAAAAAGAAAAAAATTGTCCAAAAAAGAAAAAAAAAAAGGCCAAAAAATGGGAGAAAAAATCCTAAAAAGGAAAAATGGTGAAAAAACAAAAAAATTTGGTGAAAATGGAAAGAGTTTCCCAAAAAAGGAAGAATTTTCCTTAAAAGGGAAAAATTTCCTTATAAGGAAATTGCCTTAAAAGGAGAAATTTGCCCAAAAAAGGAAAAAATTGTCCAAAAAAGAAAAAAAAAGGCCAAAAAAATGGGAGAAAAATTCCTAAAAGGAAAAATGGTGAAAAAAACAAAAAAATTTGGTGAAAATGGAGTTTCCCGAAAAAGGAAAGATTTTCCTTAAAAGGGAAAAATTTCCTTATAAGGAAATTGCCCAAAAAAGGAAAAAAGTGCCGAAAAAACGGGAGAAAAATTCCTAAAAAGGAAAAATGGTGAAAAAAACGGTGAAAAAACGAAAAAATTTGGTGAAAATGGAAAGAGTTTCCCAAAAAAGGAAAGATTTTCCTTAAAAGGGAAAAATTTCCTTATAAGGAAATTGCCTTAAAAAGGAGAAATTGCCGAAAAATGGGAGGAAAATTTCTAAAAAGGAAAAATGGTGAAAAAACGGTGAAAAACGGTGAAAAAATGGTGAAAAAAGGAAAAAATTTGGTGGAAATGGAAAGAGTTTCCCAAAAAAGGAAAGATTTTCCTTAAAAGGGAAAAATTTCCTTATAAGGAAATTGCCCAAAAAAGGAAAAAACTGTCCAAAACAGAAAAAAAAGTGCCAAAAAATGGGAGAAAAATTCCTAAAAAGGAAAAATGGTGAAAAACGGTGAAAAAATGGTGAAAAATAAAAAAAAATTTGGTGAAGATGGAAAGAGTTTCCCAAAAAAGGAGAAATTTTCCTTAAAAGGGAAAAATTTCCTTATAAGGAAATTGCCTTAAAAGGAAAAAATTGCCCAAAAAAGGAAAAATTGCTGAAAAATGGGAGAAAAATTCCTAAAAAGGAAAAATCATAAAAAAAGGAAAAAATTTGGTGAAAATGGAAAGAGTTCCCAAAAAAGGAAAGATTTTCCTTAAAAGGGAAAAATTTCCTTATAAGGAAATTGCCCAAAAAAGGAAAAAAGTGCCCAAAAAAAGGAAAAAAAATGCCGAAAAATGGGAGGAAAATTCCTAAAAAGAAAAAATGGTGAAAAAATGGTGAAAAACGGTGAAAAAATGGTGAAAAAAAGAGAAAATTTGGTGAAGATGGAAAGAGTTCCCAAAAAAAGAAGAATTTTCCTTAAAAGGGAAAAATTTCCTTATAAGGAAGTTGCCTTAAAAGGAAAAACATGCCGAAAAATGGAGAAAAATTCCTAAAAAGGAAAAATGGTGAAAAAACGAGAAAATTTGGTGAAAATGGAAAGAGTTTCCCAAAAAAGGAAAGATTTTCCTTAAAAGGGAAAAATTTCCTTATAAGGAAATTGCCTTAAAAGGAAAATTTGCCCAAAAAAGGAAAAATTGCTGAAAAATGGGAGAAAAATTCCTAAAAAGGAAAAATGGTGAAAAAACAAAAAAATTTTGTGAAAATGGAAAGAGTTCCCAAAAAAGGAAGAATTTTCCTTAAAAGGGAAAAATTTCCTTATAAGGAAATTGCCTTAAAAGGAAAAATTGCCCAAAAAAGGAAAAATTGCCAAAAAAAAGGAAAAAAGGCAGAAAAATAGGAGAAAAATTCCTAAAAAGGGAAAAATGGTGAAAAAAACGAAAAAAATTGGTGAAAATGGAAAGAGTTCCCAAAAAAGGAAAGATTTTCCTTAAAAGGGAAAAATTTCCTTATAAGGAAATTGCCCAAAAAAGGAAAAATTGCCCAAAAAAGGCAAAAAAGGCCGAAAAATGGGAGAAATTCCAAAAATTGAGACAATTCCTAAAAATTGGGAAAATTCCTTAAAAGGAGAAAATTCCCTTAAATGGCAATAAATTCCTAAAAAGGAGAAATTGCCTAAAAATGGAGAAAAGTCCTTAAAAGGAAAAAATGTCCTTAAAAGGAAAAATCCCTTAAAAAAAGGAAAATTTTTCCTAAAAACGGGGAAAATTCTTTTTTAAAAAAGGGAAAATTTTTCTCCAAAAAAGGAAAAATTTCCTAAAAGGGAAGAAATTCCTAAAAAAGTTTAAAATATTCATTAAAAAATTATAAAATATTCGTTAAAAAATTATAAAATATTCGTAAAAAAATTATAAAATATTCCTAAAAAATGATAAAATATTCCAAAAAAAATTCAAAATATTCCTAAAAAAAATTTTAAATATTCTTTAAAAATTTCAAATAAAAATATTTTTTAAAAATCCGAATAAAAATAAAAATAAAATTAAAATTAAAAAATTCCCGGATTTGTAAAAAGCTGAGGGGTGGGGGTGGAGGGGGGAAATAGAAAAATTATTTAATTTCAACTCGCAATAATTAGCAATTAAAAATTAATTACAAGTGTACTTCTGAAAATAAAAATAAAAAAGGGGGGGAATATATAAAAAAAATTTTAAATTATTTTTAAAAATTAAAATAAAAACGACGGGAAGAAAATTTAAAAGAAAAAAACTAAAATTCCCAGTTTTAAAAAAATATTAAAAAATTAAAAATATTAAAAAATTAAAAATTAAAAAATTAAAAAAATAAAAAATTAAAAAAATTAAAAAATTAAAAATATGAAAAAATTAAACATTTAAAAAATTAAAAAATAAAAAAATTAAAAATTTTAAAAAATTTAAAATATTTTTAAAATTTCAAATATTGAAAAAAAAATTCAAAATATTTTCAAAAAATTTAAAAATTAAAAAAATATATAAAATAAAATTTTCCCGGACAACCAGCGCAAAACGGATGGAAAAGATAATTAAAAATAATTAAAAAAATTAAAATGAAAAATCAAAATAAATTTTCCGTTGGGTTAGGAGTAATAATAATTAAAAAACTTTATAAAAACAATTTAAAAATATATTAAAAAAATTTAAAAAATAATAAAAATATGGATCTTATGCACAAGAAATAAAAAAATTATATAAATAGAAATATTTATATTAAAAAGTTTTATCAGAAGTTTAACGGAAGAAAAAAGAGGTTTTTTGGGGTTTTTTTTTTCCTTCCTTTTCTTGGGGTTTTAAAAAACTTTTTTATTTGAATTTATTTTGATTTTTTATTTGGAATTTTTGGGGTTTTATTTGGATTTTTGGGATTTTTATTTGGATTTTTTTTGGATTTTAATTTAAATTTTTTGGGATTTTATTTGGCTTTTCTGGGGGGTTTTAATTTGAATTTTTTGGGATTTTTTTTGGATTTTTTGGGATTTTATTTGAAATTTTGGAGGATTTTATTTGAATTTTTTGGATTTTAATTTGAATTTTTTTGGGGATTTTATTTGGATTTTTTGGGGATTTTATTTGAATTTTTTGGGATTTTATTTGGATTTTTTTGGGTTTTAATTTGAATTTTTTTGAGTTTTATTTGGAATTTTTTGGGATTTTATTTGGAATTTTTTGGGGAATTTTATTTGGAATTTTGGGGGATTTTATTTGGAATTTTTGGGGGTTTTAATTTGAATTTTTGGGATTTTCCTTTGGATTTTGGGGGATTTTATTTGGAATTTTTTGGGATTTTATTTGGATTTTTGGGGGGGGATTTTATTTGGATTTTTGGGGGATTTTATTTGAATTTTTTGCGATTTTATTTGGAATTTTTTGGGGATTTTATTTGGAATTTTTGGGGATTTTATTTGGAATTTTTTGGGGAATTTTATTTGGAATTTTGGGGGATTTTATTTGGAATTTTTGGGGGTTTTAATTTGAATTTTTGGGATTTTCCTTTGGATTTTGGGGGATTTTATTTGGAATTTTTTGGGATTTTATTTGGATTTTCTGGGATTTTATTTGGACTTTTTTGGGATTTATTTGGATTTTTGGGGGGATTTTATTTGGATTTTTTGGGGATTTTATTTGAATTTTTTGGGGTTTTATTTGGAATTTTTGGGATTTTATTTGGATTTTTGGGGGTTTTATTTGGATTTTTTGGGGATTTTATTTGGATTTTTGGGGGGGTTAATTTGAATTTTTGTGATTTTTATTTGGATTGTTGGGGGTTTTATTTGGAATTTTTGGGGGTTTTAATTTGAATTTTTGGGATTTCTATTTGGATTTTTTGGGGATTTTATTTAAATTTTTGGGGATTTAATTTGAATTTTTGGGGGATTTTATTTGGATTTTTTGGGGGATTTTATTTGAATTTTTCGGATTTTTATTTCAAATTTTTTTGGATTTTAATTTGAATTTTGGGATTTTTATTTGAATTTTTTGGATTTTAATTTGAATTTTTTGGGGATTTTCTTTGGATTTTTGGGATTTTATTTGAATTTTTTGGGATTTTATTTGAATTTTTTCATTTTAAAGGAAGAGGGAAGAAGTTCCTGAAAGTAAAAAAATTTGGGAATTTTCTCATTTTCCCGCCCAAAATTCCACAAAAATCCGGATTTTTTTTCTATTTTTTAGTCCCAAAACTTGGAATTTTTTACTTTTCCCGCCAAAATTCCAAAAAACTCCAGATTTTTTCCTGGTTTTTCATCTTAAAATTTGGGAATTTTCTACTTTTCCCGCCCAGAATTCCACAAAAATCTGGATTTTTCCTCCTTTTTTGCCCTAAAATCTGGGATTTTTCTCATTTTCCAACCCAAAATTCTAGAAAAATTGGGAATTTTCCTGGTTTTTAGCCCCAAAATCCAGGAATTTTCCAAAAATCTCCTCCTGGGAAAAAAAAAAAATCCCGGAAGTTCTCGGGTGTGGCTTCGGGAATTTTGGGAAAAAATTGGGGATAAAATGGGGGGAAAACGGGGAAAAATTGGGGAAAAATGGGAAAAATTGGGGAAAAATGGGGAAAAAATTGGGGAAAAAATTGGGGAAAAAAATTGGGAAAAATGGGAAAAATGGGAAAAAATTGGGGGAAAACGGGAAAAATTGGGGGAAAATTGGGGAAAATTTGGGGAAAAAAAGGGAAAATAATAAGGAAAAAATGGGAAAAAATGTGGGGGGAAAATGGGAAAAAAAAGATGAAAAAAGGTGAAAAATGGGGAAAAATGTGGGAAAATAATAAGGAAAAAATGGGGGAAAAAAGGGAAGAAATGGGAAAAATTGGGGAAAAATGAGGAAAAATGGGAAAAAATTGGGGAAAAAATGGGGGAAAAAGTTGGAAAAAATGGGGAAATAATTGGGGAAATAATGGTAAAAAAATAGGGGAAAATGAGAAAAAAGTGAGGAAAAATGTGGGAAAATGGGGAAAAATGAGGTAAAAATGAGGAAAAAATGGGAAAAAATGTGAAAAAATTGGAAAATTTGTGAATTTTGTGGGAAAAAAAAAAATCCGGGAACAGAATTTTTTTTGGGAATTGACAAAAAATGGGAATTTTGAGAGTTGGAATTTCGCATTTTTCCTGTTCTGGAATAAAAATTGGGAATGAGAAAGGAAAAAAATTTCAAAATAAAGGGAATTTGGAGGTGGTTTAGGTCAGAATCCGGAAAATTTTCCGGGAAAATTCCCGGAATTCCGAGGACGCCGATGCTGGGAAAAGAAGGAGCTGGGAATTCTTCGCTTGGGGGAGGGAAAAAAGGGAGAAAAATCCGAGGTTTTTTCCAATTTAATTTGCTTTTTTTCCGATTTTTTTCTCCTTTTTTTTCTGTTTTTTTCCCCATTTTTTCTCCGTTTTCCCTTTTTTTTTTTCTCATTTTTCCCCCATTTTTTTCCAATTTCTCCCAATTTCTCCCATTTTTTCCATTTTCCCAGTTTTTCTCATATTTTCCCCATTTTTCTCCCGTTTTTCCCAATTTTTCCCATTTTTCTCATTTTTTCCCCTTTTTTCCCCAATTTTTCCTGATTTTTCCCATTTTTTCCCCATTTTTCACAATTTTTTCCCATTTTCCCCCAAATTTTTGTGCTTTTTTCCCCATTTTTCCCATGATTTTTTCCAATTTTCCCAGTTTTTCCCATTTTCCTCCAATTTTTTCTGTTTTCTCCCCAATCCTTTCAAATTTTCCCATTTTTTGCATTTTTCCTTGATTTTTCTCCAATTTTCCCCCAATTTTTCCTGTTTTTTCCTCATTTTCCCCATTTTTTCCCGATTTTTCTCCATTTTTTCCCAGTTTTTTCCCATTTTCCCCATTTCTTCCCAATCCTTTCATTTTTTTCCCATTTTTTCCTGATTTTCCCCCATTTTTCTTCCAGTTTTCTCATATTTTTTCCCAATTTTTCCATTTTTTCCCCGATTTTTCCCAATTTTTATTATTTTTCCCATTTCTTCCTTATTTTTCCCTGATTTTTTACCATTTTTCCCATTTTTTCCCATTTTCCTCCAACTTTTTCCCAGTTTTTCCCCCATTTTTCCCCATTTTCTCCCATTTTTCTCCCAATTTTCCCATTTTCTCCATTTTTCCCAATTTTTTCCATTTTCTCCCCATTTTTCCCCATTTTCCCCATTTTTTCCCAATTTTCCCGTTTTTTTCCCATTTTCCCCCATTTTTCCCATTTTTTCCCGATTTTTCCCCATTTTCTCCCATTTTTTCCTCATCCTTTCATTTTTTCCCATTTTCCCAGATTTTTTTCCCCATTTTTCCCATTTTTCCTGATTTTTCCCCCTTTTTTTTCCCATTTTTCCCAATTTTCCCATTTTCTCCCATTTATTCTCTTTTTTCCCATTTTTCCCAAATTTCCCCCAATTGTCCCTTTTTCCCCCCTGATTTTTCCTATTTTTCACCATTTTTCCCATTTTCCCCCATTTTCCCTGATTTTTTTCCTGTTTTTCCCCATTTTTCCTGATTTTCCCCATTTTTTCCCATTTTCCTCCAACTTTTTCCCATTTTTTCCCCATTTTTTCCCATTTTTTCCCCATTTTCTCCCCTTTTTTTCTCATTTTTTTCAATTTCCCTATTTTTTCCCCTGATTTTTCCTATTTGTCTCAATTTTTCCCATTTTCCCCCCATTTTCCCTGATTTTTCCCCATTTTTCCCCATTTTTCCTGATTTTTTCCCATTTTTTTCCCATTTTCCTCCAACTTTTTCCCATTTTTTCCCATTTTTTCCTGATTTTTCCCCATTTTTTCCCATTTTCTCCCATTTTTTTTCTCATTTTTTCCAATTTTCCCTTTTTTTTCCTGATTTTTTCCCCATTTTTTCCCCAATTTTCCCTGTTTTTTCCCATTTTTCCCAATTTTTTTCCCAATTTTCCCATTTTTTTCCCCATTTTTCTGGCCAAGAATTTTTCCTCCACCCGGCATCCAAAAAACTCCCAAAAAATTGAAAAAAAAAAATCCAAAAAAACCCCAAAAATCCCAAATTTTTCACTGAAAATTTAAATTTTTTCCACCTCCAACTTCCTGAAGGAAATTTTCCCAAATTTGGGAATTTTTGTCCCAAAATTTTTTTATTTTAATTTGGGGAATTCCAGGGGTTTAGAGAAAAAAAAAAATCGGAAAAAAAAATTGAAATTTGGGATTTGAAGACGGAAAAATCCGGAAAAAAAATTCCAAAGGGATCCGGCGGGAAAAGGGGAAAAAAGCGGAAGAGGAAAAAGAGAAATTCCAAAGGAATTTGGGGGAATTTTGGGAATTTTTGGGAATTTTTGGGGGATTTTTTAGGGAATTTCTTGGGAATTTTTGGGATTTTTTTGGGTTTTTTTAGGGAATTTTTTGAGGATTTTTTGGGAATTTTGAGAGGATTATTTGGGATTTTTTAGGGAATTTTTGGGGGAATTTTGGGAATTTTTTGGGATTTTTTTTTTAATTTTGGGAATTTCTGGGGATTTATTGGGATTTTTTTAGGGATTTGTTAGGGATTTTTGGGGGAACTTTTGGGATTTTTTAGGGAATTTTGGGGAATTTTCAGAATTTTTGGGGATTTTTTTGAGGAAATTTTGGGAATTGTTGGGGAATTTGGGGGGAATTTTGGGGGGGATTTTTGGGAGATTATTTGGGATTTTTGGGGGGAATTTCTTAGGAATTTTGGGGATTTTTGGGGGAATTTTTAGGGAATTTTTGGGAATTTTTGGGGATTTTTTTGGGAATTTTTTGAGGAATTTTGGGGAATTTTTAGGGAAATTTGGGGGAATTTTGAGGATTTTTTGGAACTTTTTAGGGATTTTTGGGGAAGTTTTAGGGAATTTTTAGGGAATTTTGGGGGGATTATTTGGGATTTTTTGGGATTTTTTAGGGAATTTTTGGGGATTTTTTAGGGATTTTTTGGGGATTTTTTGTGAAATTCTTGGGGATTTTTTGGGAATTTTTAGGGAAATTTTGAGGAATTTTGGGGGGACTTTTTGGGAATTTTTGCGGGGAATTTCAGGGTTTTTTTGGGATTTTTGGGGATTTTTTAGGGAATTTTTTGAAGAATTTTTGGGAATGTTTAGGGAATTTTGGGGGGAATTTCTTGGGAATTTTAGGGATTTTTTTGGGATTTTTTGGGATTTTTTGGAGGATTTTTTTAGG
The DNA here is from genome assembly GCA_027886175.1 of Phylloscopus collybita. NCBI lineage: Eukaryota > Metazoa > Chordata > Aves > Passeriformes > Phylloscopidae > Phylloscopus > Phylloscopus collybita. The sequence continues at coordinate 40,968 of JAJNNQ010000460.1, forward strand.
GAATTTTGGGGGAATTTTGGGAATTTTTGGGGATTTTTTGGGGATTTTTTGAGGAATTTTTTGGAGTTTTTAGGCAATTTTGGGGGGGAATTTTAAGGATTTTTTTTGGTTTTTTAGGGAATTTTGGGGGGATTTTTTTGGAATTTTTGGGGGGAATTTCAGGGGTTTTTTTGGGATTTTTTGGGATT
>JAJNNQ010000461.1:0-7500 GCA_027886175.1 Phylloscopus collybita
GCCCGTTCGTCTGCTGTCTCCGGGCGCGCGGGTAGACCTGGTGTCCGGCGGCGGCGGCGGCGGCGGCGGCGGCGGCGTCTCTGTTTCCCCGCGCGCGGGGGCGCGTGTTGGAGGTGGTCGCCCGTCCGTCCGTCCGTCCGTCCGTCCGTCCGTCCGTCCGTCCGCTGCCGTCTCCCGGCGCACGGGTAGACCTGGTGTCCAGGGCCGGGCGGGGCAGGCAGCCGCGGGGGGCGCTAGAGGGCTGCAGACAGGAGCGCGCCCGCCCCCTGTCGCCCGGCGAGGGGAAAGCAGGTAGACCTGTTCTCTCCGTTCGCCCTTTGCATCCGGTCGCCAGACCGCCGGGTAGACCTGGTCTCCACCTCCGGGTGGACTTGGTGCCCGGAGAGCCCTACCCCTAGGGTAGACCTGTTGTCCCGGTTCTGCCCCAGGTCCGGAAGCCGCCGGGAAGACTTGTTCTCTCCGTTTCGCCCCTTGCACCCGGTGCCGAGACCCCCGGTAGACCTGGCCGCCGCCGCCGCCGGGCCGGCTGCATTACCTTCCCTGGGTAGACCTGGCCGCCGCCGCCGGGCCGCCTGCAAAGACTTCCCTGGGTAGACCTGGCCGCCGCTGCCAGGCAATCTGCAGACACTTCCCCGGGTAGACCTGGCCGCCGCTACCAGGCAATCTGCAGACACTTCCCTGGGTAGACCTGGCCGCCGCTGCTAGGCAATCTGCAGACACTTCCCTGGGTAGACCTGGCCGCCGGCTGCAATGATTTTCCTGGGTAGACCTGGCCGCCGCCGCCGGGCCACCTGCATTGACTTCCCTGGGTAGACCTGGCCGCCGCCGCCGGGCCGCCTGCAAAGACTTCCCTGGGTAGACCTGGCCGCCGCTACCAGGCAATCTGCAGACACTTCCCTGGGTAGACCTGGCCGCCGCTGCTAGGCAATCTGCAGACACTTCCCAGGGTAGACCTGGCCGCCGGCTGCAATGATTTTCCTGGGTAGACCTGGCCGCCGCCGCCGGGCCACCTGCATTGACTTCCCTGGGTAGACCTGGCCGCCGCCGCCGGGCCGCCTGCAAAGACTTCCCTGGGTAGACCTGGCCGCCGGCTGCAATGATTTTCCTGGGTAGACCTGGCCGCCGCCGCCGGGCCACCTGCATTGACTTCCCTGGGTAGACCTGGCCGCCGCCGCCGGGCCGCCTGCAGACACTTCCCTGGGTAGACCTGGCCGCCGCCGCCGGGCCGCCTGCAGACACTTCCCTGGGTAGACCTGGCCGCCGCCGGCGGGCCGCCTGCATTGACTTCCCTGGGTAGACCTGGCCGCCGCCGCCGGGCCGTCTGCAAAGACTTCCCTGGGTAGACCTGGCCGCCGCCGCCGGGCCGTCTGCAAAGACTTCCCTGGGTAGACCTGGCCGCCGCCGCCGGGCCGTCTGCAAAGACTTCCCTGGGTAGACCTGGCCGCCGCCGCCGGGCCGTCTGCAAAGACTTCCCTGGGTAGACCTGGCCGCCGCCGCCGGGCCGCCTGCAAAGACTTCCCTGGGTAGACCTGGCCGCCGCCGCCGGGCCACCTGCATTGACTTCCCTGGGTAGACCTGGCCGCCGCTGCAGACACTTCCCTGGGTAGACCTGGCCGCCGCCGCCGGACCCGCTGGTTAGATCCTGGGTAGACCTGGCCACCACGGTCGCACTTAGTGCCGGCAGCTCAAGGCTGGGGAAGACCGGGCCGGACTTGCTTAGACCCTGGGTAGACCTGGCCGCCGCTGCCAGGCAATCTGCAGACACTTCCCTGGGTAGACCCGGCCGTCGGCTGCAAAGACTTCCCTGGGTACACCCGGCCGCCGCCGCCGGAAGAGCTGCAAAGACTGCCTTGGGAAGACCTGGCCGCCGCCGCCGGGCCGCCTGCAAAGGCTTCCCTGGGTAGAACTGGCCGCCGCCGCCGCCGGGCCGCCTGCAGAGACTTCCCACGGTAGAGCTGGCCGCCCCCGCCGGGCAGGCTGCCGCCGCTGAGAGCCCGTGCAGGGGCAGAAGCAGCTCGGAGGCGGTGCCGGGGAGGCTGCCGCTAGCGGACGGGGCGCCCCCTAGCCTCGCGCGGCAGCCGCGACAGACTAGAGGGCAGGGGCAGGGGACGGGGTGAGCGGGCAGGCGGGAGCACGCGTGTTATGTGTGTGCATGCGCACGTGTGTGGCTGTGCTCGGGTGTGCGTGGCGCTCTGAGAGACGTCCGTGTGTGGAGCGGGGGTGTGCGTCACTGTGTCTGACTCTCTCTGTGTGAACGCGGGCAGAGGGCCGGCCGGCAGCTTCGTGCCGGCCCCGGGCGCCCTGGCGCCGAGGCCCCGCGGCCCGCCAGACCCGCTCCGAGAGCCGAAGACCTCTGCGGACCGTGAAGGGACCGACCTGAAAGCGGCTGCTCGCTCGCCGCCCGGCTCGCCGCGGCCTCTGTCAGTGGGTGGGTGGGTGGGTGGGTGGGTGCGCGGGGCGGGGCGGGGCGGGGCCGGGCCGGCCGGCGCTCAGGGGGCTACAGAGAGGAGCGCGCACGGCGCTCCGTCACCGTCACCGTCCCGTCCCGCCCCGTCCCGCGGCGCCCCCTGCCGTCCTGGCGGGTGCTGCGTGGGCCGGGTGGGCTCGTCCGCCCCCTGTCGCCCGTCGAGGGGAAAGCAGGAAGACCTCTTCTCCTTCGGCCTCCGCCCCCGGTCGCCAAAGCCGCTGGGTAGACGTGATCTCCGCCTTTGGCTACACTTAGGTCCCGGTGCCGAGAGCCTGGGTCGACCAGGCCGCCTCAGCCGGACGCGGTGCTCAGACCCTGGGTAGACCTGGCCGCCGCCGGCAGACCCGCTGGTCAAAGCCTGGGGTAGACCTGGCCGCCGCCGCCGGACCGGCTGCTTAGACCCTGGGTAGACCTGGCCGCCGCCGGCGGACCGACTGCTCAGTCCCTGGGTAGACCTGGCCGCCGCCGCCGGACCGGCTGCTTAGACATTGGGTAGACCTGGCCGCCGCCGGCGGACCGGCGGCTCAGTCCCTGGGTAGACCTGGCCGCCGCCGGCAGACCCGCTGGTCAAAGCCTGGGGTAGACCTGGGCGCCGCCGCCGGACCGGCTCCTGAGACCCAGGGTAGACCTGGCCGCCGCCGGCGGACCGGCTGCTCAGTCCCTGGGTAGACCTGGCCGCCGCCGCCGGACCGGCGGCTTAGACCTTGGGTAGACCTGGCCGCCGCCGGCGGACCGGCTGTTCAGACCCTGGGTAGACCTGGCCGCCGCCGCCGGACCGGCTGCTTAGACCCTGGGTAGACCTGGCCGCCGCGGTCGCACTTAGTGCCGGAAGGTCAAGCCTGGGGTAGACCTGGCCGCCGCCGCCGGACTTGCTGCTTTGACTCTGGGCAGACCTGCTATCCCCGACCGGTCCGCCGGCCCGCTGGCCTGCCCGCCTGCCTTCATACGCAGCTGCGCACACAACTGCTCGCACGTGCTCCTCCCCTCCCCGAACGCCGGGACGTGGAAGGCGGCCGACTTCTCTCGGCCTGCTCGCCGAAGACCCTGGCCGCCTCGGCCTCGGCCTGCTCCTTGCCCTGCCGCCGCCGCCGCCGACAGCCTGGGCGGGGGCAGAAGAAGCCCGGAGGCGGTGCCGGGGAGGCAGGCGCTAGCGGGCCGGGCGCCCCCAACCCTCGCTGGGCGGGGGCGGGAGAAGCCCGAAGGCGGGGCCGGGGAGGCTGATGCCGGAGGGCGGGGCGCCCCCAAGCCTCGCGCGGCGGCCGCGGCAGACTGGAGGGCAGGGCCGCGGGCGGGGTGAGCGGGCGGGGGGAGCACGCGTGTTATGTGTGTGCGCGCACACGTGTGCGGCTGCGCTGGGGTGTGTGTGGCGCTCTGAGGGACGTCCGTGTGTGGAGCGGGGGTGTGCGTCACTGTGTCTGTCTCTCTTGTGTGAACGCGGGCAGAGGGCCGGCCGGCGGCTTCGTGCCGGCCCCGGGCGCCTTGGCGCCGAGGCTCCGCGGCCCCCCAGGCGTGCTCCGAGAGCCGAAGACCTCTGCGGACCGTGAAGGGACCGACCTCCAAGCGGCTGCCCGCTCGCCGGCCGCCCCGCCGCGGCCTCCGTCGCTGGGTGGGCGGGTAGGAGGGCGGGGCGGAGCGGCGCGGAGCCGGACGGGACCAGGCGAGGCGCTCCCCGGGGCCGGCGCCATGGTCCCCGGACCGCCGCCGCCTGGACGGGCGTCCCCTCGCCGCCGTCCACCCGAAGGTTCTCTTTTGGGGGGGGGTCGGGCGTGGCGACACCGTCGCCACGGTTCGGTGTGTCAGCAGGCCGATTGCAGGGCACAAGGTGCCGATTAGCTCGGCTGGAAGTGGACGGGGAGCAAACGGAAAACTATAAAGTGTGCCAGGAGTATTTTTTCCTGGAAAAGATCCTTCTTCCAAGCAATTAGTACAGTCATTCTTTCAGAGGGGGGCAAACCCCCCCACCCCCCCACCAAAAAAAGAAAAAACCAAAACTAAAAAAAAAAAAACACAAAAAAAAAAAAATCAAAAACCCCCAAAAAACCTAAAAAAAAAAAAAAAAAGGTGGGCGGAGCTGTTTGTTGAAAATACGTCGTGCTCTCGAAAGAGGGTCGATCGGGCGGGACAGGGCTGCTAGAGCCATCCGGCTCCGTGGCCCTACGGGGCTCGGGGCTTCTCCCGGTCCCGGGACGGTAGCGGCATGCCTTGTCTAGCCGGCCCCGTGGCCGGCCGCAGCCATCAGCCGTAGCCGGAGACGTCGGCGCGGCGCTGCGGCGGCGGGCGGTCACGGGGCGAACAGGTCTACCCCGCTCCGGCGGGACTTGGTGTTTCGACCTCTGGGTAGACCTGGCCGCCGCGGCCGCACTTAGCGCCGGCGCGTTCAGCTCTGGGTAGACCTGGCCGCCGCGAGCGCACTTAGCGCCGGCGCGTTCAGCCCTGGGTAGACCTGGCCGCCCCGCCTCGGCGCCGAGGCTCCGCGGCCCTCCAGGCGTGCTCCGAGAGCCGAAGACCTCTGCGGACCGTGAAGGGACCGACCTCCAAGCGGCTGCCCGCTCGCCGGCCGCCCCGCCGCGGCCTCCGTCGCTGGGTGGGCGGGTAGGTGGGCGGGGCGGAGCGGCGCGGAGCCGGACGGGACCAGACGAGGCGCGCCCCGGGGCCGGCGCCATGGTTCCCGGACCGCCGCCGCCTGGACGGGCGTCCCCTCCCCGCCGTCCACCCGAAGGTTCTCTTTTGAGGGGGGTCGGGCGTGGCGACACCGTCGCCACGGTTCGGTGTGTCAGCAGGCCGATTGCAGGGCACAAGGTGCCGATTAGCTCGGCTGGAAGTGGACGGGGAGCAAACGGAAAACTATAAAGTGAGCCAGGAGTATTTCTTCCTGGAAAAGATCCTTCTTCCAAGCAATTAGTACAGTCATTCTTTCAGAGGGGGGCAAACCCCCCCCCCCCCACCAAAAAAAAAAAAAAGAGAACCAAAGCCAAAAAAAAACCCACCAAAAAAAAAAAAAAATCAAAAACCCCAAAAAAACCTAAAAAAAAAAAAAAAGGTGGGCGGAGCTGTTTGTTGAAAATACGTCGTGGTCTCGAAGGCGGGTCGATCGGGCGGGACAGGGCTGCTAGAGCCATCCGGCTCCGTGGCCCTACGGGGCTCGGGGCTTCTCCCGGTCCCGGGACGGTAGCGGCATGCCTTGTCTAGCCGGCCCCGTGGCCGGCCGAAGCCATCAGCCGTAGCCGGAGACGTCGGCGCGGCGCTGCGGCGGCGGGCGGTCACGGGGCGAACAGGTCTACCCCGCTCCGGCGGGACTTGGTGTTTCGACCTCTGGGTAGACCTGGCCGCCGCGGCCGCACTTAGCGCCGGCGCGTTCAGCTCTGGGTAGACCTGGCCGCCGCGAGCGCACTTAGTGCCGGCGCCTTCAGCCCTGGGTAGACCTGGCCGCCCCGCCTCGGCGCCGAGGCTCCGCGGCCCCCCAGGCGTGCTCCGAGAGCCGACGACCTCTGCGGACCGTGAAGGGACCGACCTCCAAGCGGCTGCCCGCTCGCCGGCCGCCCCGCCGCGGCCTCCATCAGTGGGTGGGTGGGTGGGTGGGTGGGTGGGTGGGTAGGTAGGCGGGGCGGGGCGGGGCGGGGCGGGGCGGAGCGGAGCCGGAGCCGGCGAGGCTAAGAAACCCAGCAACAACAACAGAAAAAAAAAAAAAAAAAAAAAAAACCACAACTAAAAAAAAAAAAAAAAGGTGGGCGGAGCTGTTTGTTTAAAATACGTCCTGATCTCGAAAGAGGGTCGATCGGGCGGGACAGGGCTGCTAGAGCCATCCGGCTCCGAAGCCCTACGGGGCTCTGGGCTTCTCTCGGTCCCGGGACGGTAGCGGCATGCCTTGTCTAGCCAGCCCCGCGGCCGGCCGCTGCCATTAGCCGTACCCGGAGGCGTCACTCACGGGGCGAACAGGTCTACCCCGCTCCGGGGCCGGCGGAGTCCGCCGTTCCGCCGCCGCAGGCGCCGGTGGGGCGCTGTGGCGGCGGGCGGTCACGGGGCGAACAGGTCTACCCCGCTCCGGCGGGACTTAGGCAAATTTCGGCGGGGCCTTGGGTAGACCTGTTCTCCCCGGTGCTCCCGGAAGTTCACCGAGGGGTCGCTGTTGTCGGTCGCCTCCGGTTACGTCACCGTAGGAAGCGGCGCGCGCCGGTGCGCCGCCACGGTCGCGATCGAGTCGTTGTCTTGGGGGCCTCAGCAGCCTTGGACTCGTCTGTCCGTATTACGGGAGCGTGACTGACGGGCCGCATCCCCGCAGGCTGGTCCCGTGCCTGTGTCCGAGAGGACGAGTCGCGTGGCTCTGTCCCGGGTTCCCGTCTCGCCCAGCCAGGACTGGGTGCAGTGGTGGTGGTGTGGTGGCGAGCAAGCCGCGAGCGCGTCCCGCTCCGGCCCGGCCTCGCGTGCCGGCTTCGCGAAGGGCGAGGGCCCCCGCGTCCCCCCGGGGACGTGGTGGTCGGTGAGGCGGCGGCGCCTCTTCGCCCTTCTTTGCCCTCGGCCTTAAGCCGGGGCCCGCTCTGCCGGGCGTGTTTTTTTTTCGGCGGGGTCCGTCCGGTGCAGGCGGCCGGCGGCCCCGCGAGAAAGAGCGAGAGAGAAAGGGTGCGCGTGGCCGGGGCTCTGGGCCCCGTCGAGAGACGGGCCGCTGAGGCTTTCCCCGGCCTTTCCCGAGAGCCCCGAGGACGGGCCCGGTCGGCCGAGGTGGCGGCGCCCCGTTCCCCGCTCCTCCCGACTTTCGTTGGCCAGCGTGGGGTGTTCCGTGTCGGAAGTGCTGCGGGGACGCTCCCGTGGGGCGCGCGGCCTTGCCTCGGCCTGTGGCTCGAGGGGCTCGGTGACGGGAGCCGCCCGATGAGAGCGGTGTGGGTGGGGCGGGGTGGCGGCACCCCGTTCTTTTCCCCCCGCCCGCCGCGTGTCGTTGTCGAGTCGTCCCCCTTCCTCGGCCTTAAGCCGGGGACCCGCGTAGCGGGCCGGGATGTGGCGCGGGCCGGCGGCCGGCCGCGGTGGCCGGCTCGCCTTGG
>JAJNNQ010000461.1:12500-15000 GCA_027886175.1 Phylloscopus collybita
CCGAGGGCGGCAGTGGGGGAGGCACCCCGGCGGGGCCATTCAGGTCGTTTCCCTCGCCCCAGGGCCAGGTACCTAGCGCTCCGCGTCTCGGCGGTCCCGCCGCTTTTTCTCCCCTCCCCTCCTTCGGCGTCGTCAAACGCTGAAAGCGTGGTGGGGGGGGAGCGGAGCGGAAAGGGCCGCCGAGCCGGGCGGAGGTTTAAAGACTCGGGCGGCTCGGCGCGGCCCCGCCGCGGCGGCGGCGGAGTCGGCGGCGGCGGCGGGTCCGGCGGGCGGCGGCGCGGCGCCATCGAGGGGTGGGGAGCTACTCCCGCCGATCCCCTGCGGTGGTGTCCGTTGCGGCCGGCCGCGCTCCCGGTCGTCGGCGTCGTCCCGCCGCGCGCGCGCGCGCGGGGGCCACCCGTTGCCGCGCCGGGGAGGGGCTCCCTGCCCCCCCCTCTCCGCGGCCCGGTCTCGGCGGAGAGGCCGCGGCGCGCGATCCGGCCGCGGGGCCGACCCGCCGGCCTCGAAACGGGGCGACCGCGCCGGCGGCGGAGAGCGCGCGCTCTCCGCCCTTCCTCGGCCGCGGGGTCGCGGCCGCCGGGGCCCGCCCGCGCTCTCGCTTTTTCTCCTCGGCCGCCGTCGCGGTCCGTCCGCGCGCGTGGCGCCGCGCCGGGCGCGGCCGCGCCTTTCCTCGCTCCTCCTCTCTCTCCCCTCGACGGCCTTTCTTCCCCGAAGGCGCCGCGGCGGCGGCGCCGTCCGCCGGCCGTCTCCGCCTCGATCGCCGGCCCGCCCGGGTCGAGCGCTCTGCGGTTCCCTCCGTCGCTGGATGCCGACGAGTGCGGCCGACCCCGTGCCGAGCGGCGGCGTCGCCGCTCGACGGGTGTCCCCCTCGGGGGGTGGTCGGCCGGGAGGCGCCTGCCGTCGCCTGTGGCGGTCCCGGCCCGAGCCCCGCCCGTCGCTTCCCCGTCTCCCCTCCCGGGCCGCGTGTGGGCCGAACGGACGGGCCTGCGGGGCGGCCGCGGGGGCGCTCCCCGTCCCGGTCTCTGAGCGGAAGCGAGGAGAGCGGGCGTTGCCCCCCGGCTCAGCCCCGTCAGAGCCCTCCACCGGGCGCGTGCTCGTTGGCAAGGGGGCCCGGACGGTGCGAAGAGGCGGCGGCGGTCTCGGGAGTGCGGCCGCAGGGGCGGCGGGTCTGCCGCCCGGCAGGCCTCGGGCGCTCGCGATGCCGGCTCGGGACTCGGTGGCGTCCGCCTCCGGCGCCGGTGGCGGGGCGCGGCCGTCAGACGCGAAGCCTTCCGGCGGGAGCGGTCCCGCGCGGGGTCGCGTCGGCGAGGCGGTTCGTCGCCGCGGGTCGTCTCGGGCGTCGCGAGGCCGCTGGGGAAGAGCCAGAGCCAGAGAGCGAGAGAAGGGCCGGCCGCGTCGGCGGCGCGGCGGCGCTCCGCGGGCGTCCGCGGCGCGGTCGAGGGAAAAGCGAGTCGCGGGGCGGGGGCCGACGGTCGCGCCCCCGGCTCCTCCGGTGGCGCGCGTGCGTCGTTCCCGTCAGAGAGGCCCGGCGGGCCGCGCCTCCCCCCGCGGTCCGGCGCGCGCCGCGCGGCTCTCTCCGCGCGGAGACCGGGCCGAGCCCGGGCGCCTGGGCCGCCTCCGAAGGACGGCATGCGAGGCCGGCGCCTCCCCTCGCGGGGGGAGGCGGTCGGGGGTGCGGGCCCCCCCGGCTTCATTTTTGCCGGCCTTCGGAGCGTTGCGTGGGGTTAATTTTTTTTTCCCCTCCGCCTCCTCACGGTCGGTCGTGTGTGTGCTCGTACGGTCGCAGGCGAGGCGCGTCCTCGCCGAGCAAAAAGGGGGCCGTTCCACGCGAGCGGTCCCGGCCCCTCCGCGCGCGCGGAGTCGGTGCCGAAAGCCAGACAACTCTTAGCGGTGGATCACTCGGCTCGTGCGTCGATGAAGAACGCAGCTAGCTGCGAGAATTAATGTGAATTGCAGGACACATTGATCATCGACACTTCGAACGCACTTGCGGCCCCGGGTTCCTCCCGGGGCTACGCCTGTCTGAGCGTCGCGTGACGATCAATCGCCGTCCGGGGGGGTCACCCCGGCGGCGCGGCTGGGGGTTTTCTCGCAGGCCCGTCGTAAGCCGCGGTCGCCCGGCGGCGGTGGCGGGCGGGCGGGTGAGCGAGCGGGCGGCGGTCGGCCGGTGCCCCGGAGGGGGGAAGGGCGGTGGCGCCGCGGGTCGGCGAGGGAAGCGGTTTTCCTCGGCGGCCTCGGTCCCCCGTCCTCGCCCCGCGGGGCCCGGCGGCCGTCGGTCGTCGCGGTCCGTCCGTTCCGTCCCGCGTCGGTCGGAGCGCCGCGCCAAAGGGCCTTCGTCCCCTTAAATGCAGACTCGGGGAGCGCTCCGTAGCTCCCCGCTCCCGGAGCGAGCCGCAGGGGCGGAGCTCGTCCTCGACCGGGGGCCGCGCCGCGGTGCTCGGCGGCGGCGCGGCGGCCGGGGAAGAGAGCGAGAAGTCTAGACGGCGTCGCGGAGGCGGCG
>JAJNNQ010000461.1:22500-27500 GCA_027886175.1 Phylloscopus collybita
TGTGTGTGCATGCGCACGTGTGTGGCTGTGCTCGGGTGTGCGTGGCGCTCTGAGAGACGTCCGTGTGTGGAGCGGGGGTGTGCGTCACTGTGTCTGACTCTCTCTGTGTGAACGCGGGCAGAGGGCCGGCCGGCAGCTTCGTGCCGGCCCCGGGCGCCCTGGCGCCGAGGCCCCGCGGCCCGCCAGACCCGCTCCGAGAGCCGAAGACCTCTGCGGACCGTGAAGGGACCGACCTGAAAGCGGCTGCTCGCTCGCCGCCCGGCTCGCCGCGGCCTCTGTCAGTGGGTGGGTGGGTGGGTGGGTGGGTGCGCGGGGCGGGGCGGGGCGGGGCCGGGCCGGCCGGCGCTCAGGGGGCTACAGAGAGGAGCGCGCACGGCGCTCCGTCACCGTCACCGTCCCGTCCCGCCCCGTCCCGCGGCGCCCCCTGCCGTCCTGGCGGGTGCTGCGTGGGCCGGGTGGGCTCGTCCGCCCCCTGTCGCCCGTCGAGGGGAAAGCAGGAAGACCTCTTCTCCTTCGGCCTCCGCCCCCGGTCGCCAAAGCCGCTGGGTAGACGTGATCTCCGCCTTTGGCTACACTTAGGTCCCGGTGCCGAGAGCCTGGGTCGACCAGGCCGCCTCAGCCGGACGCGGTGCTCAGACCCTGGGTAGACCTGGCCGCCGCCGGCAGACCCGCTGGTCAAAGCCTGGGGTAGACCTGGCCGCCGCCGCCGGACCGGCTGCTTAGACCCTGGGTAGACCTGGCCGCCGCCGGCGGACCGACTGCTCAGTCCCTGGGTAGACCTGGCCGCCGCCGCCGGACCGGCTGCTTAGACATTGGGTAGACCTGGCCGCCGCCGGCGGACCGGCGGCTCAGTCCCTGGGTAGACCTGGCCGCCGCCGGCAGACCCGCTGGTCAAAGCCTGGGGTAGACCTGGGCGCCGCCGCCGGACCGGCTCCTGAGACCCAGGGTAGACCTGGCCGCCGCCGGCGGACCGGCTGCTCAGTCCCTGGGTAGACCTGGCCGCCGCCGCCGGACCGGCGGCTTAGACCTTGGGTAGACCTGGCCGCCGCCGGCGGACCGGCTGTTCAGACCCTGGGTAGACCTGGCCGCCGCCGCCGGACCGGCTGCTTAGACCCTGGGTAGACCTGGCCGCCGCGGTCGCACTTAGTGCCGGAAGGTCAAGCCTGGGGTAGACCTGGCCGCCGCCGCCGGACTTGCTGCTTTGACTCTGGGCAGACCTGCTATCCCCGACCGGTCCGCCGGCCCGCTGGCCTGCCCGCCTGCCTTCATACGCAGCTGCGCACACAACTGCTCGCACGTGCTCCTCCCCTCCCCGAACGCCGGGACGTGGAAGGCGGCCGACTTCTCTCGGCCTGCTCGCCGAAGACCCTGGCCGCCTCGGCCTCGGCCTGCTCCTTGCCCTGCCGCCGCCGCCGCCGACAGCCTGGGCGGGGGCAGAAGAAGCCCGGAGGCGGTGCCGGGGAGGCAGGCGCTAGCGGGCCGGGCGCCCCCAACCCTCGCTGGGCGGGGGCGGGAGAAGCCCGAAGGCGGGGCCGGGGAGGCTGATGCCGGAGGGCGGGGCGCCCCCAAGCCTCGCGCGGCGGCCGCGGCAGACTGGAGGGCAGGGCCGCGGGCGGGGTGAGCGGGCGGGGGGAGCACGCGTGTTATGTGTGTGCGCGCACACGTGTGCGGCTGCGCTGGGGTGTGTGTGGCGCTCTGAGGGACGTCCGTGTGTGGAGCGGGGGTGTGCGTCACTGTGTCTGTCTCTCTTGTGTGAACGCGGGCAGAGGGCCGGCCGGCGGCTTCGTGCCGGCCCCGGGCGCCTTGGCGCCGAGGCTCCGCGGCCCCCCAGGCGTGCTCCGAGAGCCGAAGACCTCTGCGGACCGTGAAGGGACCGACCTCCAAGCGGCTGCCCGCTCGCCGGCCGCCCCGCCGCGGCCTCCGTCGCTGGGTGGGCGGGTAGGAGGGCGGGGCGGAGCGGCGCGGAGCCGGACGGGACCAGGCGAGGCGCTCCCCGGGGCCGGCGCCATGGTCCCCGGACCGCCGCCGCCTGGACGGGCGTCCCCTCGCCGCCGTCCACCCGAAGGTTCTCTTTTGGGGGGGGGTCGGGCGTGGCGACACCGTCGCCACGGTTCGGTGTGTCAGCAGGCCGATTGCAGGGCACAAGGTGCCGATTAGCTCGGCTGGAAGTGGACGGGGAGCAAACGGAAAACTATAAAGTGTGCCAGGAGTATTTTTTCCTGGAAAAGATCCTTCTTCCAAGCAATTAGTACAGTCATTCTTTCAGAGGGGGGCAAACCCCCCCACCCCCCCACCAAAAAAAGAAAAAACCAAAACTAAAAAAAAAAAAAACACAAAAAAAAAAAAATCAAAAACCCCCAAAAAACCTAAAAAAAAAAAAAAAAAAGGTGGGCGGAGCTGTTTGTTGAAAATACGTCGTGCTCTCGAAAGAGGGTCGATCGGGCGGGACAGGGCTGCTAGAGCCATCCGGCTCCGTGGCCCTACGGGGCTCGGGGCTTCTCCCGGTCCCGGGACGGTAGCGGCATGCCTTGTCTAGCCGGCCCCGTGGCCGGCCGCAGCCATCAGCCGTAGCCGGAGACGTCGGCGCGGCGCTGCGGCGGCGGGCGGTCACGGGGCGAACAGGTCTACCCCGCTCCGGCGGGACTTGGTGTTTCGACCTCTGGGTAGACCTGGCCGCCGCGGCCGCACTTAGCGCCGGCGCGTTCAGCTCTGGGTAGACCTGGCCGCCGCGAGCGCACTTAGCGCCGGCGCGTTCAGCCCTGGGTAGACCTGGCCGCCCCGCCTCGGCGCCGAGGCTCCGCGGCCCTCCAGGCGTGCTCCGAGAGCCGAAGACCTCTGCGGACCGTGAAGGGACCGACCTCCAAGCGGCTGCCCGCTCGCCGGCCGCCCCGCCGCGGCCTCCGTCGCTGGGTGGGCGGGTAGGTGGGCGGGGCGGAGCGGCGCGGAGCCGGACGGGACCAGACGAGGCGCGCCCCGGGGCCGGCGCCATGGTTCCCGGACCGCCGCCGCCTGGACGGGCGTCCCCTCCCCGCCGTCCACCCGAAGGTTCTCTTTTGAGGGGGGTCGGGCGTGGCGACACCGTCGCCACGGTTCGGTGTGTCAGCAGGCCGATTGCAGGGCACAAGGTGCCGATTAGCTCGGCTGGAAGTGGACGGGGAGCAAACGGAAAACTATAAAGTGAGCCAGGAGTATTTCTTCCTGGAAAAGATCCTTCTTCCAAGCAATTAGTACAGTCATTCTTTCAGAGGGGGGCAAACCCCCCCCCCCCCACCAAAAAAAAAAAAAAGAGAACCAAAGCCAAAAAAAAACCCACCAAAAAAAAAAAAAAATCAAAAACCCCAAAAAAACCTAAAAAAAAAAAAAAAGGTGGGCGGAGCTGTTTGTTGAAAATACGTCGTGGTCTCGAAGGCGGGTCGATCGGGCGGGACAGGGCTGCTAGAGCCATCCGGCTCCGTGGCCCTACGGGGCTCGGGGCTTCTCCCGGTCCCGGGACGGTAGCGGCATGCCTTGTCTAGCCGGCCCCGTGGCCGGCCGAAGCCATCAGCCGTAGCCGGAGACGTCGGCGCGGCGCTGCGGCGGCGGGCGGTCACGGGGCGAACAGGTCTACCCCGCTCCGGCGGGACTTGGTGTTTCGACCTCTGGGTAGACCTGGCCGCCGCGGCCGCACTTAGCGCCGGCGCGTTCAGCTCTGGGTAGACCTGGCCGCCGCGAGCGCACTTAGTGCCGGCGCCTTCAGCCCTGGGTAGACCTGGCCGCCCCGCCTCGGCGCCGAGGCTCCGCGGCCCCCCAGGCGTGCTCCGAGAGCCGACGACCTCTGCGGACCGTGAAGGGACCGACCTCCAAGCGGCTGCCCGCTCGCCGGCCGCCCCGCCGCGGCCTCCATCAGTGGGTGGGTGGGTGGGTGGGTGGGTGGGTGGGTAGGTAGGCGGGGCGGGGCGGGGCGGGGCGGGGCGGAGCGGAGCCGGAGCCGGCGAGGCTAAGAAACCCAGCAACAACAACAGAAAAAAAAAAAAAAAAAAAAAAAACCACAACTAAAAAAAAAAAAAAAAGGTGGGCGGAGCTGTTTGTTTAAAATACGTCCTGATCTCGAAAGAGGGTCGATCGGGCGGGACAGGGCTGCTAGAGCCATCCGGCTCCGAAGCCCTACGGGGCTCTGGGCTTCTCTCGGTCCCGGGACGGTAGCGGCATGCCTTGTCTAGCCAGCCCCGCGGCCGGCCGCTGCCATTAGCCGTACCCGGAGGCGTCACTCACGGGGCGAACAGGTCTACCCCGCTCCGGGGCCGGCGGAGTCCGCCGTTCCGCCGCCGCAGGCGCCGGTGGGGCGCTGTGGCGGCGGGCGGTCACGGGGCGAACAGGTCTACCCCGCTCCGGCGGGACTTAGGCAAATTTCGGCGGGGCCTTGGGTAGACCTGTTCTCCCCGGTGCTCCCGGAAGTTCACCGAGGGGTCGCTGTTGTCGGTCGCCTCCGGTTACGTCACCGTAGGAAGCGGCGCGCGCCGGTGCGCCGCCACGGTCGCGATCGAGTCGTTGTCTTGGGGGCCTCAGCAGCCTTGGACTCGTCTGTCCGTATTACGGGAGCGTGACTGACGGGCCGCATCCCCGCAGGCTGGTCCCGTGCCTGTGTCCGAGAGGACGAGTCGCGTGGCTCTGTCCCGGGTTCCCGTCTCGCCCAGCCAGGACTGGGTGCAGTGGTGGTGGTGTGGTGGCGAGCAAGCCGCGAGCGCGTCCCGCTCCGGCCCGGCCTCGCGTGCCGGCTTCGCGAAGGGCGAGGGCCCCCGCGTCCCCCCGGGGACGTGGTGGTCGGTGAGGCGGCGGCGCCTCTTCGCCCTTCTTTGCCCTCGGCCTTAAGCCGGGGCCCGCTCTGCCGGGCGTGTTTTTTTTTCGGCGGGGTCCGTCCGGTGCAGGCGGCCGGCGGCCCCGCGAGAAAGAGCGAGAGAGAAAGGGTGCGCGTGGCCGGGGCTCTGGGCCCCGTCGAGAGACGGGCCGCTGAGGCTTTCCCC
>JAJNNQ010000461.1:32500-35000 GCA_027886175.1 Phylloscopus collybita
CGGGGGAGAGGCGGGGGGCTTTCGCCGCCCGGCGGAAGCCCCTCCCGCTCCCGGGCCGAACGGCCCCTCGCGCGACGAGAGGAACTGCCATGGGCCGGGCCTCTCCGGGCGTTCCGGGCCGCGCCTCGAGGCGCGCGCGCGCGCGCGAGCCCTCCGCCGCCGGGGCTTCTCTCTCGGCGGGGGCAGGTGCGCGAGGCTCTCGGTGGCCGGGCCGCGTCCCCGCTCCGGCGGGGCGGCCCGAGCCGCGGCGGTCCTCTCGGGCGCAGCGCCGGGCTACTGAGGGAAACCCCGGGCCCCGAGACGGATCCCGCGGTGGTGGCGGTGGACGTCGGGCGCGCCCCCGCCGGCGGACGCTCCCCCGAGGGCGGCAGTGGGGGAGGCACCCCGGCGGGGCCATTCAGGTCGTTTCCCTCGCCCCAGGGCCAGGTACCTAGCGCTCCGCGTCTCGGCGGTCCCGCCGCTTTTTCTCCCCTCCCCTCCTTCGGCGTCGTCAAACGCTGAAAGCGTGGTGGGGGGGGAGCGGAGCGGAAAGGGCCGCCGAGCCGGGCGGAGGTTTAAAGACTCGGGCGGCTCGGCGCGGCCCCGCCGCGGCGGCGGCGGAGTCGGCGGCGGCGGCGGGTCCGGCGGGCGGCGGCGCGGCGCCATCGAGGGGTGGGGAGCTACTCCCGCCGATCCCCTGCGGTGGTGTCCGTTGCGGCCGGCCGCGCTCCCGGTCGTCGGCGTCGTCCCGCCGCGCGCGCGCGCGCGGGGGCCACCCGTTGCCGCGCCGGGGAGGGGCTCCCTGCCCCCCCCTCTCCGCGGCCCGGTCTCGGCGGAGAGGCCGCGGCGCGCGATCCGGCCGCGGGGCCGACCCGCCGGCCTCGAAACGGGGCGACCGCGCCGGCGGCGGAGAGCGCGCGCTCTCCGCCCTTCCTCGGCCGCGGGGTCGCGGCCGCCGGGGCCCGCCCGCGCTCTCGCTTTTTCTCCTCGGCCGCCGTCGCGGTCCGTCCGCGCGCGTGGCGCCGCGCCGGGCGCGGCCGCGCCTTTCCTCGCTCCTCCTCTCTCTCCCCTCGACGGCCTTTCTTCCCCGAAGGCGCCGCGGCGGCGGCGCCGTCCGCCGGCCGTCTCCGCCTCGATCGCCGGCCCGCCCGGGTCGAGCGCTCTGCGGTTCCCTCCGTCGCTGGATGCCGACGAGTGCGGCCGACCCCGTGCCGAGCGGCGGCGTCGCCGCTCGACGGGTGTCCCCCTCGGGGGGTGGTCGGCCGGGAGGCGCCTGCCGTCGCCTGTGGCGGTCCCGGCCCGAGCCCCGCCCGTCGCTTCCCCGTCTCCCCTCCCGGGCCGCGTGTGGGCCGAACGGACGGGCCTGCGGGGCGGCCGCGGGGGCGCTCCCCGTCCCGGTCTCTGAGCGGAAGCGAGGAGAGCGGGCGTTGCCCCCCGGCTCAGCCCCGTCAGAGCCCTCCACCGGGCGCGTGCTCGTTGGCAAGGGGGCCCGGACGGTGCGAAGAGGCGGCGGCGGTCTCGGGAGTGCGGCCGCAGGGGCGGCGGGTCTGCCGCCCGGCAGGCCTCGGGCGCTCGCGATGCCGGCTCGGGA
Source organism: Phylloscopus collybita (assembly GCA_027886175.1). NCBI lineage: Eukaryota > Metazoa > Chordata > Aves > Passeriformes > Phylloscopidae > Phylloscopus > Phylloscopus collybita. The sequence goes on from JAJNNQ010000461.1 coordinate 34,071, forward strand.
CTCGGTGGCGTCCGCCTCCGGCGCCGGTGGCGGGGCGCGGCCGTCAGACGCGAAGCCTTCCGGCGGGAGCGGTCCCGCGCGGGGTCGCGTCGGCGAGGCGGTTCGTCGCCGCGGGTCGTCTCGGGCGTCGCGAGGCCGCTGGGGAAGAGCCAGAGCCAGAGAGCGAGAGAAGGGCCGGCCGCGTCGGCGGCGCGGCGGCGCTCCGCGGGCGTCCGCGGCGCGGTCGAGGGAAAAGCGAGTCGCGGGGCGGGGGCCGACGGTCGCGCCCCCGGCTCCTCCGGTGGCGCGCGTGCGTCGTTCCCGTCAGAGAGGCCCGGCGGGCCGCGCCTCCCCCCGCGGTCCGGCGCGCGCCGCGCGGCTCTCTCCGCGCGGAGACCGGGCCGAGCCCGGGCGCCTGGGCCGCCTCCGAAGGACGGCATGCGAGGCCGGCGCCTCCCCTCGCGGGGGGAGGCGGTCGGGGGTGCGGGCCCCCCCGGCTTCATTTTTGCCGGCCTTCGGAGCGTTGCGTGGGGTTAATTTTTTTTTCCCCTCCGCCTCCTCACGGTCGGTCGTGTGTGTGCTCGTACGGTCGCAGGCGAGGCGCGTCCTCGCCGAGCAAAAAGGGGGCCGTTCCACGCGAGCGGTCCCGGCCCCTCCGCGCGCGCGGAGTCGGTGCCGAAAGCCAGACAACTCTTAGCGGTGGATCACTCGGCTCGTGCGTCGATGAAGAACGCAGCTAGCTGCGAGAATTAATGTGAATTGCAGGACACATTGATCATCGACACTTCGAACGCACTTGCGGCCCCGGGTTCCTCCCGGGGCTACGCCTGTCTGAGCGTCGCGTGACGATCAATCGCCGTCCGGGGGGGTCACCCCGGCGGCGCGGCTGGGGGTTTTCTCGCAGGCCCGTCGTAAGCCGCGGTCGCCCGGCGGCGGTGGCGGGCGGGCGGG
>JAJNNQ010000462.1:0-53091 GCA_027886175.1 Phylloscopus collybita
GGGTGGGAAATTTGGATTTTGGGGTGGAAATGGTGGATTTTGGGGTGGGAAATTTTGAATTTGGGTGGAAATGGTGGATTTTGGGGTGGAAATTGGGATTTTGGGGTGGGAAATTGGGATTTTGGGGTGGAAAATTTTGAATTTGGGGTGGGAAATTGGGATTTTGGGGTGGGAAATTTGGATTTTGGGGTGGGAAAGGGGGATTTTGGGGTGGGAAATTTGGATTTGGGGTGGGAAAGGGGGATTTTGGGGTGGGAAATTTGGATTTGGGGTGGGAAATTGGGATTTTGGGGTGGAAATGGTGGATTTTGGGGTGGGAAATTTGGAATTTGGGGTGGGAAATTGGGATTTTGGGGTGGAAATGGTGGATTTTGGGGTGGGAAATTGGGATTTTGGGGTGGGAATTTGGATTTTGGGGTGGAAATGGTGGATTTTGGGGTGGGAAATGTGGATTTTGGGGTGGAAATGGTGGATTTTGGGGTGGAAATGGTGGATTTTGGGGTGGGAAATTTTGAATTTGGGGTGGGAAGGGGGGAATTTGGGGTGGGAAATTGGGATTTTGGGGTGGGAAATTGGGATTTTGGGGTGGAAATGGTGGATTTTGGGGTGGAAAATTTTGAATTTGGGGTGGGAAATTGGGATTTTGGGGTGGAAATGGTGGATTTTGAGGTGGAAATGGTGGATTTTGGGGTGGGAAATAGGGATTTTGGGGTGGGAAATTTTGAATTTGGGGTGGGAAGGGGGATTTTGGGGTGGGAAATTTGGATTTTGGGGTGGAAATTGGGATTTTGGGGGTGGGAAATTGGGATTTTGGGGTGGAAAATTTTGAATTTGGGGTGGGAAAGGGGGATTTCGGGGTGGGAAGGGGGGATTTTGGGGTGGGAAATTTGGATTTTGGGGTGGGAAATTGGGATTTTGGGGTGGAAATGGTGGATTTCGGGGTGGGAAATTTGGATTTGGGGTGGGAAAGGGGGATTTTGGGGTGGGAAATTGGATTTTGGGTGGGAAATTGGGATTTCGGGGTGGGAAATTTGGATTTGGGGTGGGAAATTGGGATTTGGGGTGGGAAATTTGGATTTTGGGGTGGGAAATTGGGATTTTGGGGTGGAAATGGTGGATTTTGGGGTGGGAAATTTGGATTTTGGGGTGGGAAATTGGGATTTTGGGGTGGAAATGGTGGATTTTGGGGTGGGAAATTGGGATTTCGGGGTGGGAAATGTGGATTTTGGGGTGGAAATGGTGGATTTCGGGGTGGGAAATTTGGATTTGGGGTGGGAAATTGGGATTTTGGGGTGGGAAATGTGGATTTTGGGGTGGGAAATTTTGAATTTGGGGTGGGAAGGGGGGATTTTGGGGTGGGAAATTTGGATTTGGGGTGGGAAATGGGGATTTCGGGGTGGGAAATTGGGATTTTGGGGTGGGAAAGGGGGGATTTTGGGGTGGGAAATTTGGATTTTGGGTGGAAATGGTGGATTTTGGGGTGGAAAATTTGAATTTAGGGTGGGAAGGGGGGATTTTGGGGTGGAAATTTGGATTTTGGGGTGGGAAGGGGGGATTTTGGGGTGGGAAATTGGGATTTCGGGGTGGAAAATTTTGAATTTGGGGTGGGAAGGGGGGATTTTGGGGTGGGAAATGTGGATTTTGGGGCGTTCCCTGCCCACCTGATGAGTTTCATGCCCAGGGGTTTGAAGGCGCTGGGCGGCTCCCGGCAGTGCTGGTGCACGTAGGTGATGTGCTGGGCCAGCCTTGGGGGGAAAAACCGGGATTTTGGGAAAATCCGGGAATGGCCGGGGCTGGGGGGGGGGGGAGCTCGCCCAGTTCATCCCAGTCCGACCCAGTTCATCCCAGTTCAATCCCAGTTCATCCCAGTTCATCCCAGTCCATCCCAGTCCGACCCAGTTCATCCCAGTTCATCCCAGTTCATCCCAGTTCATCCCAGTCCATCCCAGTTCATCCCAGTTCGTCCCAGTCCATCCCAGTCCATCCCAGTCCCTCCCAGTCCGTCCCAGTTCCCTCCCAGTCCGTCCCAGTCCATCCCAGTCCCTCCCAGTTCATCCCAGTCCATCCCAGTTCATCCCAGTTCGTCCCAGTTCATCCCAGTTCATCCCAGTTCATCCCAGTTCATCCCAGTCCCTCCCAGTCCATCCCAGTCCATCCCAGTCCCTCCCAGTCCCTCCCAGTCCATCCCAGTCCATCCCAGGTCTGGGTGGGGGAGGCGCTGGGCCGGGCCAGCCTGGCGAACGGGGAAAGAATTTGGGGTGAAAACTGGGAATTCTGGGGGTGGGGGGAGGGGAAACTGGGAATCCCAGGTACCCCCAGACCCCCCAGGACCCCCAAACCCCCCAGGTACCCCAAACCCCCCTCAGACCCCCTCACCTGAGGTCATTGTCCCTCCTGGGCCGATCCTGCAGCAGCCAGAGCAGGGACCCCCAAGTACCCCAGACCCCCCAGGTACCCCAGGACCCCCAAACTCTCCAAGGACCCCCAGGTACCTCAGATACCCCAGGACCCCTCAAACCCCTCACCTGAGGTCATTGTCCCTCACCTGAGGTCACTGACCCTCCTGGGCCGGTCCTGCAGCAGCCAGAGCAGGGAATCCCAGACCCCCCAGGTACCCCAAACCACCCAGGACCCCCAGACCTCCAGGTACCCCAGGTACCCCTCACTCACCTGAGGTCATTGTCCCTCCGTGGCCGGTCCTGCAGCAGCCAGAGCAGGGAATCCCAGGTACCCCAAACCCCCCCCAGGTACCCCAGACCCCCCAGGTACCCCAGGTACCCCAGGTACCCCTCACTCACCTGAGGTCATTGTCCCTCCGTGGCCGATCCTGCAGCAACCACAGCAGGTCGAAGCGGGACAGCAGCGCCGCCGGCAGCCCCAGGTTGTGCTCCAAGCCCCCAGACCCCCAAACCCCCCAGGACCCCCAGACCCCCAGGTACCCCAGGTACCCCTCACTCACCTGAGGTCATTGTCCCTCCTGGGCCGGTCCTGCAGCAGCCAGAGCAGGGACCCCCAGGTACCCCAGGACCCCCAAACTCTCCAAGGACCCCCAGGTACCTCAGATACCCCAGGACCCCTCAAACCCCTCACCTGAGGTCATTGTCCCTCACCTGAGGTCACTGACCCTCCTGGGCCAGTCCTGCAGCAGCCAGAGCAGGGAATCCCAGACCCCCCAGCTACCCCAGGACCCCCAAACCCCCCAGGACCCCCAGACCCCCCCTCAGACCCCTCACCTGAGGTCATTGTCCCTCACCTGAGGTCATTGTCCCTGCGGGGCCGATCCTGCAGCAACCACAGCAGGTCGAAGCGGGACAGCAGCGCCGCCGGCAGCCCCAGGTTGTGCTCCAAGCCCCAGACCCCCAAACCCCCCAGGACCCCCAAACCCCCAGGTACCCCTCACTCACCTGAGGTCACTGACCCTCCGGGGCCGATCCTGCAGCAGCCAGAGCAGGGACCCCCAGGTACCCCAGACCCCCCAGGTACCCCCAGGACCCCCAAACCCCCCAGGACCCCCAGACCCCCAGGTACCCCTCACTCACCTGAGGTCATTGTCCCTCCTGGACCAGTCCTGCAGCAGCCAGAGCAGGGACCCCCAGGTACCCCAAACCCCCCAGGTACCCCAGACCCCTCACCTGAGGTCATTGTCCCTCCTGGGCCGGTCCTGCAGCAGCCAGAGCAGGGACCCCCAGGTACCCCAGGTACCCCAGGACCCCTCACCTGAGGTCATTGTCCCTCACCTGAGGTCATTGTCCCTCCTGGGCCGGTCCTGCAGCAGCCAGAGCAGGGACCCCCAGGTACCCCAGGTACCCCAGACCCCTCACCTGAGGTCATTGTCCCTCACCTGAGGTCATTGTCCCTGCTGGGCCGATCCTGCAGCAGCCACAGCAGGGACCCCCAGGTACCCCAGGTACCCCAAACCCCCCAGGACCCCCAGGTACCCCAGGTACCCCTCACTCACCTGAGGTCATTGTCCCTCCGTGGCCGGTCCTGCAGCAGCCAGAGCAGGGACCCCCAGGTACCCCAGACCCCCCAGGTACCCCAGACCCCCCCAGGTACCCCAGACCCCCCAGGTACCCCCTCACTCACCTGAGGTCATTGTCCCTCACCTGAGGTCATTATCACTCACCTGAGGTCATTGACCCTCCGGTGCCAGTCCTGCAGCAGCCAGAGCAGGGACCCCCAGGTACCCCAGGTACCCCAGGTACCCCAGGACCCCCAGACCCCCCAGACCCCTCACCTGAGGGTCGTTGTCCCTGCGTGGCCGATCCTGCAGCAGCCACAGCAGGGACCCCAGGTACCCCAGGTACCCCAGGTACCCCAAACCCCTCACTCACCTGAGGTCGTTGTCCCTCACCTGAGGTCATTGTCCCTGCGTGGCCGATCCTGCAGCAGCCAGAGCAGGGACCCCCAGGTACCCCAGACCCCCCCAGGTACCCCAGGACCCCCAAACCCCCCAGGATCCCCAAACCCCCAGGTACCCCAGGTACCCCTCACTCACCTGAGGTCATTGTCCCTCCTGGGCCGATCCTGCAGCAGCCAGAGCAGGGAATCCCAGACCCCCCAGGTACCCCAGGTACCCCTCACCTGAGGTCATTGTCTCTCACCTGAGGTCATTGTCCCTCACCTGATGGCATTGACCCTCCTGGGCCGGTCCTGCAGCAGCCAGAGCAGGGACCCCAGGTACCCCAGACCCCCCAGGTACCCCAGACCCCTCACTCACCTGAGGTCATTGTCCCTCACCTGAGGTCATTGTCCCTCACCTGAGGTCATTGTCCCTGCGTGGCCGATCCTGCAGCAGCCAGAGCAGGGACCCCCCAGGTACCAAAGACCCCCCAGACCCCCCAGGTACCCCAGACCCCCCAGGTACCTCAGGTACCCCCAAACCCCCCCAGATCCCATCTCACCTGAGGTCATTGTCCCTCACCTGAGGTCACTGTCCCTCACCTGAGGTCATTGTCCCTCACCTGAGGTCATTGTCCCTCCTGGGCCGGTCCTGCAGCAGCCAGAGCAGGGACCCCCAGGTACCCCAGGAACCCCCCAGGTACCCCAGACCCCCCAACCCCCCAGGTACCCCAAACCCCCCAGGTACCCCTCACTCACCTGAGGTCATTGTCCCTCACCTGAGGTCATTGTCCTCACCTGAGGTCACTGACCCTCCTGCTCCAGTCCTGCAGCAGCCAGAGCAGGGAACCCCAGACCCCCCAGGTACCCCAGGACCCCCAAACCCCCCAGGACCCCCAGACCCCCAGGTACCCCTCACTCACCTGAGGTCATTGTCCCTCCTGGGCCGATCCTGCAGCAACCACAGCAGATCGAACCGGGACAGCAGCGCCGCCGGCAGCCCCAGGTTGTGCTCCAAGCCCCCAGACCCCCAAACCCCCCAGGACCCCCAAACCCCCAGGTACCCCAGGTACCCCTCACTCACCTGAGGTCGTTGTCCCTCTGTGGCCGGTCCTGCAGCAGCCAGAGCAGGGACCCCCGGGTACCCCAGGACCCCCCAGGACCCCCAAACTCCCCCAGACCCCCTCACCTGAGGTCATTGTCCCTCACCTGAGGTCATTGTCCCTCCTGGGCCGGTCCTGCAGCAGCCAGAGCAGGGACCCCCAGGTACCCCAGGTACCCCAAACCCCCCCCAGGTACCCCTCACCTGAGGTCATTGTCCCTCACCTGAGGTCATTGTCCCTCCTGGGCCGGTCCTGCAGCAGCCAGAGCAGGGACCCCCAGGTACCCCAGACCCCCCAAACCCCCAGGACCCCCAGACCCCCCAGAACCCCCAAACTCCCCCAGACCCCTCACCTGAGGTCATTGTCCCTCACCTGAGGTCATTGTCCCTGCGTTGCCGGTCCTGCAGCAGCCAGAGCAGGGACCCCCAAACCCCCCAGGTACCCCAGACCCCCCAGGTACCCCAGGTACCCCTCACTCACCTGAGGTCATTGTCCCTGCGGGGCCGGTCCTGCAGCAGCCAGAGCAGGGACCCCAGGTACCCCAGACCCCCCAAACCCCCCAGGACCCCCAAACCCCCCTCAGACCCCTCACCTGAGGTCATTGTCCCTCACCTGAGGTCATTGTCCTGCGTGGCCGATCCTGCAGCAACCACAGCAGGTCGAAGCGGGACAGCAGCGCCGCCGGCAGCCCCAGGTTGTGCTCCAAACCCCTTCGGGGGTCCCATCGCCCGGGGGCCGGGTTGGCGGCGGCCAGGACGGCGCAGCGGGCGTTGAGGCTGGCGGTGACGCCGGCTTTGGCCACGGCCACGCTCTGCTGCTCCAGGGCCTCGTGCAGGGCCACGCGCTCGGCCTCGGGCATCTTGTCGAACTCGTCGATGCAGCAGACGCCGCCGTCGGCCAGCACCAGCGCCCCGCCCTCCAAAAGGAGCTCCCCCGAGGTGGGGTCGCGGAGAACGGCGGCGGTGAGACCCACGCCGGAGGAGCCGCGGCCCGTGGTGTACTGACCTGAAAAAATGGGGAAAAAAGAGGGAAAATGGGTTAAAAATGGGTGAGAAATGGGGAAAATGGGTTCAAAAATGGGTGAGAAATGGGTCAGAAATGAGTTAAAAATGGGGCAGAAATGGGTCAGAAATGGGTGAGAAATGGGGGAAAGGAGCCCGACACCCAAGGAGCCACGGCCCGTGGTGTGCTGACCTGGGAAAATGGGGAAAAAAGAGAGAAAATGGGTTAAAAATGAGGAAAATGGGTTCAAAAATGGGTTAAAACCAGAGAAAATGGGTGAGAAATGGGTCAGAAATGGGGGAAAGGAGCCCGACACCTGAGGAGCTGCAGCCTGTGGTGTGCTGACCTGGGGGGGAAATGGGGAAAAATGGGTCAGAAATGGGGAAAAAACAGGGAAAATGGGTTCAAAATGGGTTAAAACCAGAGAAAATGGGTGAGAACTGGGTCAGAAATGGGGGAAATGGGTGAGAAATGGGTTTAAAATGGGTCAGAACTGGGTCAGGAATGGGGGCCAGCACCAGCGCCCCGCCCTCCAAAAGGAGCTCCCCCGAGGTGGGGTCGCGGAGAACGGCGGCGGTGAGACCGACACCGGAGGAGCCGCGGCCTGTGGTGTACTGACCTGGGGGGGAAATGGGAAAAAATGGGATAAAAATGGGTCAGAAATGAGGAAAATGGGTTCAAAAATGGGTTCAAACCAGAGAAAATGGGTGAGAAATGGCAAAAATGGGTCAGAAATGTGTGAGAAATGGGGGAAAGGAGCCCAACACCTGAGGAGCTGCAGCCCGTGGTGTGCTGACCTGGGGAGAAAATGGGGAAAAAACAGGGAAAATGGGTTAAAAATGGGTTAAAAATGGGGAAAATGGGTTCAAAAATGGGTGAGAAATGGTCAGAAATGAGTTAAAAATGGGGAAAATGGGTCAGAAATGGGTTAAAACCAGAGAAAATGGGTCAGAAATGGGATAGAAATGGGTGAGAAATGGGGGAAAGGAGCCCGACACCTGAGGAGCTGCAGCCTGTGGTGTGCTGACCTGGAGGGGAAATGGGGAAAAATGGGGAAAAATGGGGAAAAATGGGTGAGAAATGAGGAAAATGGGTTCAAAAATGGGTTAAAACCAGAGAAAATGGGACAGAAATGGGATAGAAATGGGTGAGAACTGGGTCAGAAATGGGGAAAATGGGTCAGAAATGGGTGAGAAATGGGTCAGAAATGAGTTAAAAATGGGGAAAATGGGTTCAAAATGGGTTAAAAATGAGGAAAATGGGTTCAAAAATGGGTTAAAAGCAGAGAAAATGGGTGAGAAATGGGTCAGAAATGGGGAAAATGGGTCAGAAATGGGTGAGAAATGGGTCAGAATTGGGGAAAATTGGTTCCAAATGGGGAAATAATGGGTGAGAAATGGGTGAGAAATGGGGGAAAGGAGCTCGACACCCGAGGAGCTGCAGCCGTGGTGTGCTGACCTGGGGAGAAAATGGGGAAAAATGAGGAAAAATGGGTCAGAAATGGGTTAAAAATGGGGAAAATTGGTTAGAAATGGGTCAGAAATGGGGGAAATGGGTGAGAAATGGGTCAGAAATGGGGAAAATGGGTTAAAAACAGGTTAAAAATGGGGAAAATGGGTTCAAAATGGGTCAAAACGGATCAGAAATTGGTCAGAAATGAGGAAAATGGGTTCAAAAATGGGTTAAAAGCAGAGAAAATGGGTGAGAAATGGGTCAGAAATGGGGAAAATGGGTTCAAAATGGGTTAAAAACAGAGAAAATGGGTTAAAAATGGGTCAGAAATGGGTCAGAAATGGGTCAGAAATGGGTTAAAAATGGGGAAAATGGCTCAGAAATGGGTGAGAAATGGGTCAGAAATGAGGAAAATGGGTTCAAAAATGGGTTAAAACCAGAGAAAATGGGTGAGAAATGGGTCAGAAATGGGGAAAGGAGCCCGACACCCGAGGAGCCACGGCCCGTGGTGTGCTGAGCTGGGGGGGAAAGGGTTAAAAATGGGTCAGAAATGAGTTAAAAATGGGGAAAATTGCTTCCAAATGGGGAAATGAAGGGTCAGAAATGGGTTAAAAACGGGGAAAATGGGTCAGAAATGGGGGAAAGGAGCCCGACACCTGAGGAGCTGCGGCCGTGGTGTGCTGACCTGGGGAGGAAATGGGGAAAAATGGTCAGAAATGGGGAAAATGGGTGAGAATTGGATTAGAAATGGGGAAAATGGGTTCAAAAATGGGTTAAAACCAGAGAAAATGGGTCAGAAATGGGTCAGAAATGGGTGAGAAATGGGTGAGAAATGGGGGAAAGGAGCCCGACACCCGACAGCCTGTGGTGTGCTGACCTGGGGGGGGAAAGGGTTAAAAATGGGTGAGAAATGGGTCAGAAATGGGTGAGAAATGGGGAAAATGGGTTCAAAATGAGGAAATAATGGGTTAAAAACAGGGAAAATGGGTCAGAAATGGGATAGAAATGGGTGAGAAATGGGGGAAAGGAGCCCGACACCCAAGGAGCCACGGCCCGTGGTGTGCTGACCTGGGAAAATGGGGGGAAAAATGGGTGAGAAATGGGTTAAAAACGGGGAAAATGGGTCAGAAATGGGTGAGAAATGGGTGAGAAATGAGTTAAAAATGGGTCAGAATGGGTTCAAAATGGGTTAAAAACAGGGAAAATGGGTTCAAAATGGGTCAGAAATGGGGGAAATGGGTCAGAAATGGGTCAGAAATGAGGAAAATGGGTTCAAAAATGGGTTAAAACCAGAGAAAATGGGTGAGAAATGGGAGAAAGGAGCCCGACACCCAAGGAGCCACGGCCCGTGGTGTGCTGACCTGGGGGGAAATGGGGAAAAATGGGTGAGAAATGGGGAAAAAACAGGGAAAATGGGTTCAAAATGGGTTAAAACCAGAGAAAATGGGGCAGAAATGGGTTAAAACCAGAGAAAATGGGTCAGAAATGGGTCAGAAATGGGGAAAATGGGTCAGAAATGGGTGAGAAATGGGATAGAAATGGGTAAGAAATGGGTCAGAAACGGGGAAAATTGGTTCCAAATGGGGAAATAATGGGTCAAAAATGGGTTAAAAACGGGGAAAATGGGGAAAATGGGTGAGAAATGGGGGAAAGGAGTCCGACACCCGAGGAGCCACAGCCTGTCGTGTGCTGAGCTGGGGGGGAAAGGGTTAAAAATGGGTCAGAAATGGCGAAAATGGGTCAGAAATGGGTTAAAAATGAGGAAAATGGGTTCAAAAATGGGTGAGAAATGGCGAAAATGGGTCAGAAATGGGGAAAGGAGACTGACACCCGAGGAGCCATGGCCTGTGGTGTGCTGACCTGGGGGAATAATGGGGAAAAATGAGGAAAATGGGTTCAAAAATGGGTTAAAACCAGAGAAAATGGGTGAGAAATGGGTGAGAAATGGGGGAAAGGAGCCCGACACCCAAGGAGCCACGGCCTGTGGTGTACTGACCTGGAGGGGAAAGGGTTAAAAATGGGGAAAATGGGTCAGAAATGAGGAAAATGGGTTCAAAAATGGGTTAAAACCAGAGAAAATGGGTGAGAAATGGGTGAGAAATGGGGGAAAGGAGCCCGACACCCGAGAGCCGCAGCCTGTGGTGTGCTGACCTGGGGGGGAAAGGGTTAAAAATGGGTCAGAAATGGGTTAAAAATGGGGAAAATTGGTTCCAAATGGGGAAATAATGGGTCAAAAATGGGTTAAAAACGGGGAAAATGGGTGAGAAATGGGGAAAGGAGCCCGACACCCGAGGAGCCACGGCCCGTGGTGTGCTGACCTGGGGGGGAAAGGGTTAAAAACGGGTGGGAAATGGGTTAAAAATGAGGAAAATGGGTTCAAAAATGGGTCAGAAATGGGTTAAAAATGAGGAAAATGGGTTCAAAAATGAGTTAAAAGCAGAGAAAATGGGGCAGAAATGGGTCAGAAATGGGTTAAAAATGGGGAAAATGGGTTCAAAACTGGGTTAAAAGCAGAGAAAATGGGTGAGAAATGGGTCAGAAATGGGTTAAAAATGAGGAAAATGGGTTCAAAAATGGGTTAAAAGCAGAGAAAATGGGTGAGAAATGGGTGAGAAATGGGTTAAAAATGAGGAAAATGGGTTCAAAAATGGGTTAAAAGCAGAGAAAATGGGTGAGAAATGGGTCAGAAATGGGTTAAAAACGGGGAAAATGGGGCAATCATGGGTGAGAAATGGGGGAAAGGAGCCCGACACCCGAGGAGCCACAGCCTGTGGTGTGCTGACCTGGGGGGGAAAGGGTTAAAAATGGGTCAGAAATGGGTTAAAAATGAGGAAAATGGGTTCAAAAATGGGTTAAAACCAGAGAAAATGGGTGAGAAATGGGTCAGAAATGGGGAAAATGGGTCAGAAATGGGGGAAAGGAGCCCGACACCTGAGGAGCCACAGCCCGTGGTGTGCTGACCTGGGGGGGGAAAGGGTTAAAAATGGGTCAGAATGGGTTCAAAAATGGGTTAAAACCAGAGAAAATGGGTGAGAAATGGGTGAGAAATGGGAGAAAGGAGCCCGACACCTGAGGAGCTGTGGCTGTGGTGTGCTAACCTGGGGGGGAAAGGGTTAAAAATGGGTCAGAAATGGGGGAAATGGGTGAGAAATGGGTTAAAACCAGAGAAAATGGGCAGAAATGGGTCAGAAATGGGATAGAAATGGGTGAGAAATGGGGGAAAGGAGCCCAACACCCGAGGAGCTGCAGCCTGTGATGTGCTGACCTGGGGGGGAAAGGGTTAAAAACGGGATAAAAATGGGTCAGAAATGGGTGAGAAATGGGGAAAATGGGTTCCAAATGGGGAAATAATGGGTTAAAAATGGGGAAAATGGGTCAGAAATGGGTCAGAAATGGGGAAAATGGGTCAGAAATGGGTGAGAAATGGGATAGAAATGGGTGAGAAATGGGTCAGAAATGGGGAAAATTGGTTCCAAATGGGGAAATAATGGGTCAAAAATGGGTTAAAAACGGGGAAAATGGGTGAGAAATGGGTCAGAAATGGGGGAAAGGAGCCCGACACCCGAGGAGCTGCAGCCTGTGGTGTGCTGACCTGGGGGGGAAAGGGTTAAAAATGGGATAAAAATGGGGAAAATGAGTCAAAAATGGGTCAGAAATGGGTTAAAAAATGGGGAAAATGGGTCAGAAATGGGTTAAAACCAGAGAAAATGGGTGAGAAATGGGTCAGAAACGGGGAAACGCGGCCCGTGATGCGCTGACCTGGGGAGGAAAGGGTTAAAAACGGGTGGGAAATGGGTTAAAAATGAGGAAAATTGGTTCAAAAATGGGTGAGAAATGGAACGAAGAAGAGGAAGGTGAGGATGAGGATGAGGATGATGAAGGCCCCGCAGTCACTGCCCGGCGCCAGGCGGTCGGTGCAGGAGAGAGCGGGGCGAGGGTGAGGAAGGTGAGGAGGAGGATGAGGACGAAGGTGAGGATGAGGAAGATGAGGAAGGTGAAGAAGATGAAGGTGAAGATGAGGAAGATGAGGATGAAGCTGAGGAAGATGAAGGTGAGGATGAGGATGAAGATGAGGAAGGTCACTCACTGCGGGGGGGCCAGGCGGTCGATGTAGGAGAGCAGGGCGAGGATGAGGATGAAGATGAGGATGAGGAAGAAGATGAAGATGAGGAGGAGCAGAGGAGGATGATGAAGATGATGAAGATGAAGATGAGGATGAAGGTGATGAAGATGAAGATGATGAAGATGAGGATGAGGAAGGTGAGGATGAAGGTGAGGAAGAAGATGAAGATGAGGATGATGAGGATGAGGAAGATGATGAGGATGAAGGTGAGGATGAAGGTGATGAAGATGAGGATGAGGATGAGGATGAGGATGAGGATGAGGATGAGGATGAAGGCCGTCACTCACTGCGTGGCGCCAGGCGGTCGATGTAGGAGAGCAGGGTGAGGATGAAGATAAAGAAGATGAAGATGAAGATGAGGATGAGGATGAGGATGAGGGTGAGGATGAAGATGATGAAGATGAGGATGAGGAAGGTGAGGATGAGGATGAAGATGATGAAGATGAAGATGAGGATGATGAAGATGATGAAGGTCACTCACTGCGCGGCGCCAGGCGGTCGATGCAGGAGAGCAGGGCGAGGGTGAGGATGAAGATGATGAAGATGAAGAAGAGGAGGAAGATGAGGATGAAGATGATGAAGATGAAGATGAGGAAGGTGAGGATGATGAGGATGATGAAGATGAGGATGAGGATGAAGGTGATGAAGATGAAGATGAAGATGAGGATGAGGATGAAGATGAGGAAGATGAGGATGAGGATGAAGATGAAGGTGACTCACTGCACGGCGCCAGGCGGTCGATGTAGGAGAGCAGGGTGAGGATGAGGAAGATGAGGATGAAGATGAGGAAGAGGAAGATGAGGAGGAGCAGAGGAGGAAGATGATGAAGATGAGGATGAGGATGAAGGTGATGATGAAGATGAAGATGAGGAGGAAGGTGATGAAGATGAAGATGAGGATGAGGAGGATGAAGATGATGAAGGTCACTCACTGCGCGGCGCCAGGCGGTCGATGCAGGAGAGCAGGGTGAGGGTGAGGATGAAGATGATGAAGATGAAGAAGAGGAGGAAGATGATGAAGATGAGGATGAAGATGAAGATGAGGAAGATGATGAGGATGAGGATGATGAGGATGATGAAGGTCACTCACTGCGCAGCGCCAGGCGGTCGATGCAGGAGAGCAGGGTGAGGGTGAGGATGAAGAAGATGAAGATGAAGATGAGGATGAAGGTGAGGATGAAGGTGATGAAGATGAAGAAGAGGAGGAAGATGATGAAGATGAGGATGAGGATGAAGCTGATGAAGATGAAGATGAGGATGATGAAGATGATGAAGGCCGTCACTCACTGCGCGGCGCCAGGCGGTCGATGCAGCAGAGCAGGGTGAGAGTGAGGATGAAGATGAAGATGATGAAGATGAAGATGAGGATGAAGATGAGGAAGGTGAGGATGAAGATGATGAAGATGAGGATGATGATGATGAAGAGGAAGGCCGTCACTCACTGCGGGGCGCCAGGGCGGTCGATGTAGGAGAGCAGGGTGAGGGTGAGGATGAAGAAGATGAAGATGAAGATAAGTATGAAGATGAGGATGAGGATGAAGATGAAGATGAAGAAGATGAAGAAGAGGAGGAAGATGATGATGAAGATGAAGATGAAGATGATGAAGGCCGTCACTCACTGCGGGGCGCCAGGCGGTCGATGTAGCAGAGCAGCTGGGACTTGGCCACGCCGGGGTCGCCCATCAGGCAAATGTTGATGTTCCCTGGGAACGACAAACACCGGGAATGAAACACCGGGAACAACACCGGGAACAACACCGGGAACAACACCGGGAACAACACCGGGAATGAGGGAACAACACCGGGAATGAAACACCGGGAACAACACCGGGAATGAAACACCGGGAACAACACCGGGAACAACACCGGGAATGGGGGAACAACACCGGGAACAACACCGGGAATGAAACACCGGGAACAACACCGGGAATGGGGGAAAACACCGGGAAAAACACCGGGAATGAGGGAACAACACCGGGAATGGGGGAACAACACCAGGAATGAAACACCGGGAACAACACCGGGAACAACACCAGGAACAACACCGGGAATGAGGGAACAACACCGGGAATGAGGGAACAACACCGGGAATGGGGGAACAACACCGGGAACAACACCGGGAATGGGGGGGAAACACCGGGAATGAGGGGGGAAAACACCGGGAATGAGGGAACAACACCGGGAATGAGGGGAAAACACCGGGAATGAGGGAACAACACCGGGAACAACACCGGGAATGGGGGAACAACACCGGGAACAACACCGGGAATGAAACACCGGGAACAACACCGGGAACAACACCGGGAATGAGGGAACAACACCGGGAACAACACCGGGAATGGGGGAACAACACCGGGAACAACACCGGGAATGGGGGAACAACACCGGGAATGGGGGAACAACACCGGGAACAACACCGGGAATGGGGGAACAACACCGGGAACAACACCAGGAATGAGGGAACAACACCGGGAATGGGGGAACAACACCGGGAACAACACCGGGAATGAGGGGAAAACACCAGGAACAACACCGGGAATGGGGGAACAACACCGGGAACAACACCGGGAATGAGGGGAAAACACCAGGAACAACACCGGGAATGGGGGAACAACACCGGGAATGGGGGGAAAACACCGGGAATGGGGGAAAAACACCGGGAATGGGGGGAAAAACACCGGGAATGGGGGGAAAACACCGGGAATGGGGGAAAAACACCGGGAATGGGGGGGAAAACACCGGGAATGGGGGGAAAACACGCGGAATGGGGGGAAAACACCGGGAATTGGGGGAAAAACACCGGGAATGGGGGGAAAATGGGGATTTTGGGGCAAAAAACGGGGATTTGGGGGCAGGTTTTTCCCAGGATTTTCCCAAAATTTTTCCCAGTTTTTTTCCCAGCATTTTCCCAAGATTTTCCGGGGATATTCCCAGAATTTTCCTGGGTTTTTCCCAGGATTTTCCCGTTTTTTTTTCCTGGGATTTTCTTAGGATTTTCCCGGGTTTTTCCCAGGATTTTCCCGGTTTTTTCCCAGGATTTTCCCGGGTTTTTTCCCAGGATTTTCCCGGGTTTTTCCCAGGATTTTCCCGGGATTTTTCCCGGGTTTTTCCCCTGTCTTTCCCTTTTTTTTTTCCCCATGTTTTTCCCATGTTTCTCCCGGTTTTTTCCCTGGATTTTCTCCCAGGATTTCCCCCAGGTCTTTCCCGTGTTTTTCCCAGCATTTTCCTCATGTTTTCCCAGTGTTTTTCCCATATTTTCCCCACGTTTTCCCCATGTTTTTCCATGTTTTTCCCATGTTTTTCCCGGTTTTTTTCCCCGTGTTTTCCCCAGGATTTTCCTGGTTTTCCCTGGGATTTCCTCGTATTTTTCCCATGTTTTTCCCATGTTTTCCCTGTGTTTTTCCCGGTTTTTCCCATGTTTTTCCCGGTGTTTTCCTGGTGTTTTTCCCCAGGATTTTCCCAGCATTTTCCTCATGTTTTTCCCAGGATTTTCCCGTGTCTTTCCCATGTTTTTCCCAGTGTTTTCCCCAGAAATTTCCCATGTTTTTCCCATGTTTTTCCCAGTGTTTTTCCCATGTTTCTCCCGGTTTTTTTTCCCTGGATTTTTTCCCAGGTTTTCCCCATGTCTTTCCCGTGTTTTCCCCGTGTTTTTTCCCATGTTTTTCCCGTGTCTTTCCCATGTTTTCCCCATGTTTTTCCCATCTTTTTCCCGGTGTTTTCCCACGTCTTTCCCGGTGTTTTCCCCAGGATTTTCCCACGTTTTCCCCATGTTCTTCCATGTTTTTCCCGTGTTTTCCCCATGTTTTTCCCATGTTTTTCCCAGCATTTTCCTCATGTCTTTCCCATGTTTTCCCCATGTCTTTCCCGTGTTTTTCCCCAGGTTTTTCCCATGTTTTTCCCAGCATTTTCCCCATGTCTATCCCAGGTCTTTCCCATGTTTTTCCCGGTTTTTTCCCTGTGTTTTCCCCATATTTTCCCCGTGTTTTCCCCAGGTTTTTCCTGGTTTTTCCCGGGTTTTTCCCGGTGTATCTCCCATGTTTTCCCCATGTCTTTCCCATGTTTTTCCCAGCATTTTCCTCACATTTCCCCATGTTTTCCCGTGTCGTTCCCATGTCTTTCCCATGTTTTCCCCATGTTTTCCCCGTGTTTTCCCCATGTTTTTCCCAGGTCTTTCCCATGTTTTTCCCAGTTTTTTTCCCGTGTTTTCCCCATGTTTTTCCCATGTTTTTCCTGGTGTTTTCCCACGTCTTTCCTGGTGTTTTTCCCATGTTTTTCCTCATGTCTATCCCATGTCTTTCCCATGTTTTTCCCGGTGTTTTCCCCAGCATTTTCCCCACATCTTTCCCAGGTTTTTTCCCAGGATTTCCCCACGTTTTCCCAGTGTTTTTCCCATGTTTCTCCCGGTTTTTTTTTCCCTGGATTTTTTCCCAGGTTTTTCCTGTGTCTTTCCCATGTTTTTCCCGTGTTTTCCCCAGAATTTTCCCAGGTTTTCCCTGGTGTTTTCCCCGTGTTTTCCCATGTTTTCCCCATGTCTATCCCATGTTTTTCCCAGCGTTTTCCCAGCATTTTCCTCGTGTCTTTCTCGTGTTTTTTCCCGGGATTTTCCCATGTTTTTCCCACGTTTTCCTCATGTTTTTCCCGGTGTTTTCCTGGTGTTTTCCCCAGGATTTTCCCAGCATTTTCCCCAGGTCTTTCCCATGTTTATCCCATGTTTATCCCATGTTTTTCCCAGCATTTTCCTCATGTCTATCCCAGGTCTTTCCCATGTTCTCCCCATGTTTTTCCCATGTTTTCCCCACATTTTCCCATGTTTTCCCAGTGTTTTTCCCATGTTTCTCCCGGTTTTTTTTTCCCTGGATTTTTTCCCAGGTTTTCCCCATGTCTTTCCCGTGTTTTCCCCGTGTTTTTCCATGTTTTCCCAGGTCTTTCCCATGTTTTTCCCGTTTTTTTCCCCATGTTTTTCCCGTGTCTTTCCCATGTTTTCCCCATGTTTTTCCCATCTTTTCCCGGTGTTTTCCCACGTCTTTCCCGGTGTTTTTCCCGTTTTTTTCCCGGTGTTTTCCCCAGGATTTTCCCGTGTCTTCCCTGTGTTATTCCCATGTTTTTCCTGTGTCTTTCCCTTTTTTTCCCCATGTTTTCCCCACGTTTTCCCCGTGTTTTCCCATATTTTTCCCATGTTTTTCCCATGTTTTCCCTATGTTTTTCCCATGCTTTTCCCAGCATTTTCCTCATGTCTTTCCCCATGTTTTCCCCAGGTTGTTCCCATGTCTTTCCCGGTATTTTCCCTGTGTCTTTCCCATGTTTTTCCCCGGTGTTTCCCCAGAAATTTCCCATGTTTCCCCATGTTTTCCCCATGTTTTCCCCATGTTTTTCCATGTTTTTCCCATGTTTTTCCCAGCATTTTCCTCATGTCTTTCCCATGTTTTTCCCATATTTTTCCCATGTTTTCCCCATGTTTTCCCCATATTTTCCCCATGTCTTTCCCATGTTTTCCCCGTGTCTTTCCCATGTTTTTCCCAGCATTCCCGGCCCCGGGGGGCTCACCCCGGATGCGCATCCCACGCGGGCGCCGCTCCACGCCCCCCACCAGCAGCAGCAGCAGCGACTTCTTCACGTCCTGGAGGCCAAAGAGCTCGGGGGCGATGGAGGCGGCGAGCCGGGCGTAGAAATCCTCACCTGGGACAGGTGTGGGGAGAGGGAGGGGTCAGGGAGCCCCAAAAACCCCAAAATCTGACCCAAAATCTGACCCAAAAACCACCCAGGGAGCCCCAAATCTGCCACAAAATCAGCCCCAAAATCGGCTCCAAAAAACCCCAAAATCGGCCCCAAAATCTGCCCCAGGATCTGCCCCAAGATCTGCTCCAAAATCGGCCCCAAAAACCCAAAATCTGCCCTAAAATCCACCCAGGGAGCCCCAAATCTGACCCAAAATCAGCCCTAAAAACCTCGAAATCTGCCCCAAAATCTGCCCCAAATCTGCCCCAAAAACCCCAAAATCTGCCCCAAAATCTGCCCCAAAATCGGCTCCAAAATCGGCCCCAAAAACCCCAAAATCTGGACCCAAAATCTGCCCCAAAATCCACCCAGGGAGCCCCAAAATCTGCCCTGAAATCTGCCCCAGGAACCCCGAAATCTGCCCCAAAAACCCTGAAATCTGCCCCCAAATCTGCCCCAAAAACCCCGAAATCCGCCCCCAAATCTGCTCCAAAAACCCTGAAATCTGCCCCAAAATTGGCCCCGAAATCTGCCCTAAAATCCACTCAGGGAGCCCCAAATCTGACCCAAAATCTGCCCCAAAAACCCCAAAATCGGCCCGAAATCCCCTCCGAGAGCTCGGGGGCGATGGAGGCGGCGAGCCGGGCGTAGAAAATCCTCACCTGGGACAGGTGTGGGGAGAGAGGGGTCAGGGAGCCCCAAAAACCCCAAAATCTGACCCAAAATCAGCCCCAAAATCTGCCCCAAAATCTGCCCCAAAAACCCCAAAATCTGCTCCAAAATCTGCTCCAGGAACCCCAAAATCTGCCCCAAAATCTGCCCCAAAAGCCCCAAAATCTGCCCCAAAATCTGCTCCAGGAACCCCAAAATCTGCTCCAAAATCTGCCCCAAAAACCCCAAAATCTGCTCCAAAATTTGCCCCAAAACCTGCTCCAAGATCTGCCCCAAAATCTTCTCCAGGAACCCCAAAATCTGCCCCAAAATCCACCCAGGGAGCCCCAAATCTGACCCAAAATCTGACCCAAAATCAGCCCTAAAAACCTCAAAATCTGCCCCAAAATCAGCCCCAAAAACCCCGAAATCTGCCCCCAGATCTGCTCCAAAAACCCTGAAATCTGCCCCAAAATTGGCCCCGAAATCTGCCCTAAAATCCACTCAGGGAGCCCAAAATCTGCCCGAAATCTGCCCCAAAATCTGCCCCAAAAACCCCAAAATCTGCCCTAAAAACCTCAAAATCTGCCCCCAAATCTGCCCCAAAAACCCCAAAATCTGCTCCAAAATCTGCTCCAGGAACCCCAAAATCTGCTCCAAAATCTGCCCCAAAATCTGCCCCAAAAACCCCAAAATCTGCTCCAAAATCTGCTCCAGGAACCCCAAAATCTCCAAAATCTGCCAAAATCTGCCCCAAAAACCCCGATATCTGCTCCAAAATCTGCTCCAAGAACCCCAAAATCTGCTCCAAAATCTGCTCCAAAATCTGCCCAAAATCTGCTCCAAAATCTGCCCCAAAATCTGCCCCAGGAACCCCAAAATCTGCCCCAAAATCCACCCAGGGAGCCCCCAAATTGGCCCAAAAATCTGCCCCAGGAACCCCAAAATCTGACCCCAAATTGGCCCAAAAATCCACCCAGGGAGCCCCAAATCTGCTCTGAAATCTGCCCCAAGAACCCCAAAATCTGCCCCAGAATCTGCCCAGGGAGCCCAAAATTTGCTCCAAAATCTGCCCCGAAATCTGCCCCAAACCCCCGAAATCTGCCCCAAAATCTGCCCCAGGAACGCCAAAATCTGCTCCAAAATCTGCCCCAAAATTGGCCCCGAAATCGGCCCCAAAAACCCCAAAATCTGCCCTAAAATCCACCCAGGGAGCCCAAGATCTGCCCCAAAATCTGCCCCAGGAACTCCAAAATCTGCCCCAAAATCTGCCCCAAAATCTGCCCCAGGAACCCCTAAATCGGCCCCGAAATCCCCTCCGAGAGCTCGGGGGCGATGGAGGCGGCGAGCCGGGCGTAGAAATCCTCACCTGGGACAGGTGTGGGGAGAGGGAGGGGTCAGGGAGCCCCAAAAACCCCAAAATCTGACCCAAAATCTGACCCAAAATCTGCCCAAAACCACCCAGGGAGCCCCAAATCTGCCACAAAATCAGCCCCAAAATCGGCTCCAAAAAACCCCAAAATCGGCCCCAAAATCTACCCCAGGATCTGCTCCAAGATCTGCTCCAAAATCGGCCCCAAAAACCCCAAAATCTGCCCTAAAATCCCACCCAGGGAGCCCCAAATCTGACCCAAAATCAGCCCTAAAAACCCCAAAATCTGCCCCAAAATCTGCCCCAAAATCTGCCCCAAAATCTGCCCAAAAAACTGCTCCAAAATCTGCCCCAAAATCTGCTCCAGGAACCCCAAAATCTGCCCCAAAATCTGCCAAAAAACCCCAAAATCTGCCCCAAAATCTGCCCAGGAACCCCGAAACCTGCCCCGAAATCGGCCCCAAAATCTGCCCCAAAACCGGCCCTGAAATCAGCCCCAAAAACCCCAAATCTGCCCTAAAATCCACCCAGGGAGCCCAAAATCTGCCCCAAAATCTGCCCCAGGAACTCCAAAATCTGCTCCAAAATCTGTCCCAAAATCTGCCCCAAAAACCCCAAAATCTGCCCCAAGATCTGCCCGAAATCTGCTCCAAAATCTGCCCCAAAATCTGCTCCAAAACCCCTAAATCTGCCCCAAAATCTGCTCCAAAACCCCCAAAATCTGCCCCAAAAACCCCAAAATCTGCCCCAGGAACCCCGAAATCTGCTCCAAGAACCCCAAAATCTGCCCAAAATCTGCCCAAAATCTGCCCCAAAATCTGCCCCGAAATCTGCCCCAAAATCTGGCACAGAACCCCGATATCTGCTCCAAAATCTGCTCCAGGAACCCCAAATTCTGCCCCCAAATCTGCCCCAAAATCTGCCCCAAAATCTGCCCCAAAAACCCCAAAATCTGCCCCAAAATCTGCCCCGAATCTGCTGCAGGAACCCCAAAATCTGCCCCAAAATCTGCTCCAGGAACCCCCAAAATCTGCTCCAAAATCTGCCCCAAAATTGGCCCCGAAATCTGCCCCAAAATCTGCCTCGAAAACCCCAAAATCTGACCCCAAAAATCAGCCCTAAAAACCTCGAAATCTGCCCAAAATCTGCCCCCAAATCTGCCCGAAATCTGCTCCAAAATCCGCCCAAAAACCCCAAAATCTGCCCCAAAATCTGCCCCAAAATCTGCTCCAAAAACCCCAAAATCTGTTCCAAAAATCTGCCCCAAAATTGGCCCCAAAATCTGCTCCAAAATCTGCCCCGAAATCTGCCCCAAAAACCCCGATATCTGCTCCAAAATCTGCTCCAGAAACCCCAAAATCTGCCCCAAAATCTGCCCCAGGAACCCCAAAATCTGCCCCAAAATGTGCTCCAAGAACCCCAAAATCGGCCCCAAAATCTGCCCCAAACCTGCTCCAAGATCTGCCCGAAATCTGCCCCAGAAACCCCAAAATCTGCCCAAAATCTGCCCCAGGAACCCCAAAATCTACTCCAAATCTGCCCCAAAATTGGCCCCGAAATCTGCCCCAAAATCTGCCTCGAAATCTGCTCCAGGAACCCCAAAATCTGCCCTAAAATCCACCCAGGGAGCCCCAAATCTGCCCCAAAATCTGCCCCAAAAACCCCAAAATCTGACCCCAAAATCTGCTCCAGGAACCCCAAAATCTGCCCCAAAATCTGCTCCAGGAACCCCAAAATCTGCCCCAAAATCTGCCCCAAAACCCCCAAAATCTGCCCCAAAATCTGCCCCAGGAACCCCAAAATCTGCCCCAAAATCTGCCCCAAAATCGGCCCGAAATCTGCCCCAGGAACCCCAAAATCTGCCCTAAAATCCACCCAGGGAGCCCCCAAATTGGCCCAAAAATCTGCCCCAAGAACCCCAAAATCTGACCCCAAATTGGCCCCAAAATCCACCCAGGGAGCCCCAAATCTGCTCTGAAATCTGCCCCAAGAACCCCAAAATCTGCCCCAAAAACCCCAAAATCTGCCCCAGAATCTGCCCAGGGAGCCCAAAATTTGCCCCAAAATCTGCTCCAGGAACCCCAAAATCTGCTCCAAAATCTGCCCCAAAATTGGCCCCGAAATCTGCTCCAAAATCTGCCCCGAAATCTGCCCCAGGAACCCCGAAATCGGCCCCAAAATCTGCCCAAAATCTGCCCCAAAAACCCCAAAAACCCCGAAATCTGCCCCAAAACCTGCTCCAAGATCTGCTCGAAATCTGCCCCAAATCTGCCCAGGAACGCCAAAATCTGCTCCAAAATCTGCCCAAAATTGGCCCCGAAATCTGCCCCAGGAACCCCAAAATCTGCCCCGAAATCGGCCCCAAAATCTGCCCCAAATCTGCCCCCAAATCTGCTCCAGGAACGCCAAAATCTGCCCCAAAATCTGCCCCAAAAACCCCAAAATCTGCCCCAAAATCTGCTCCAGGAACCCCAAAATCTGCCCAAAATCTGCTCCAGGAACCCCAAAATCTGCCCCAAAATCTGCCCCAAAATTGGCCCGATATCTGCCCCAAAATTTGCCCCAGGAACCCCAAAATCTGCCCCAAAAACCCCAAAATCTGCCCCAAAATCTGCCCCAAAAACCCCAAAATCGGCCCAAAATCCCCTCCGAGAGCTCGGGGGCGATGGAGGCAGCGAGCCGGGCGTTAGAAATCCTCACCTGGGACAGGTGTGGGGAGAAGGGTCAGGGAGCCCCAAAATCTGACCCAAAAACCCCAAAATCTGCTCCAAAATCTGCCCAGGGAGCCCAAAATTTCCTCCAAAATCTGCCCAGGAACCCCGAAATCTGCCCCAAAATCTGCCCCAAAATCTGCTCCAAAACCCCCAAAATCTGCCCCAGGAACCCCGAAATCTGCTCCAAGAACCCCAAAATCTGCCCCAAAATCTGCCCCAAAATCTGCCCCGAAATCTGCCCCAAAAACCCGAAATCTGCCCCAAAATCTGGCACAGGAACCCCAAAATCTGCCCCAAAAACCCCAAAATCTGCCCCAAAATCTGCCCCAAAAAACCCAAAATTGGCCCCAAAATCCACCCAGGGAGCCCCCAAATTGACCCCAAAATCTGCCCTAAAAACCTCAAAATCTGCCCCAAAATTTTCCCAGGAACCCCAAAATCTGCTCAAAAAACCCCCAAAATCGGCCCCGAAATCGGCCCCAAAATCTGCCCCAGGAACCCCCGAAATCCGCCCAGGTGTGCCCAGGTGTGTTTGGGGGTCTTGGATCTCACCTGTCCCAGCTCCCACCTGTCCCAGCTCTCACCTGTCCCAGCTCTCACCTGTCCAGCTCTCACCTGTCCAGCTCTCACCTGTCCCTGTGATCTCACCTGTCCCAGCTCTCACCTGTCCCAGCTCTCACCTGTCCCTGTGATCTCACCTGTGCCAGCTCTCACCTGTCCCAGCTCTCACCTGTCCCCATGATCTCACCTGTCCAGCTCTCACCTGTCCCCATGATCTCACCTGTCCAGCTCTCACCTGTCCCCATGATCTCACCTGTGCCCGTGATCTCACCTGTCCAGCACTCACCTGTCCCCATGA
Source organism: Phylloscopus collybita (assembly GCA_027886175.1). NCBI lineage: Eukaryota > Metazoa > Chordata > Aves > Passeriformes > Phylloscopidae > Phylloscopus > Phylloscopus collybita. The sequence goes on from JAJNNQ010000462.1 coordinate 23,332, forward strand.
TCTCACCTGTCCCAGCTCTCACCTGTGCCCGTGATCTCACCTGTCCAGCACTCACCTGTCCCAGCTCTGATCTCACCTGTCCGGGACTCACCTGTCCCCATGATCTCACCTGTCCAGCACTCACCTGTCCCCATGATCTCACCTGTCCCAGCTCTCACCTGTCCCCATGATCTCACCTGTCCCTGCTCTCACCTGTCCCAGCTCTCACCTGTGCCCGTGATCTCACCTGTCCAGCACTCACCTGTCCCCTGTGATCTCACCTGTCCCAGCTCTCACCTGTCCAGCTCTCACCTGTCCAGGACTCACCTGTGCCCAGCTCTGATCTCACCTGTCCAGCTCTCACCTGTCCAGCACTCACCTGTCCCTGTGATCTCACCTGTCCAGCACTCACCTGTCCCTGTGATCTCACCTGTCCAGGCCTCACCTGTCCCTGTGATCTCACCTGTCCCAGCTCTCACCTGTCCAGCTCTCACCCTGTCCAGGACTCACCTGTGCCCAGCTCTGATCTCACCTGTCCCAGCTCTCACCTGTCCAGGACTCACCTGTGCCCAGCTCTGATCTCACCTGTCCAGCTCTCACCTGTCCCAGCTCTCACCTGTCCAGGACTCACCTGTGCCCAGCTCTGATCTCACCTGTCCAGCTCTCACCTGTCCCAGCTCTCACCTGTCCAGGACTCACCTGTGCCCAGCTCTGATCTCACCTGTCCCAGATCTCACCTGTGCCCAGCTCTGATCTCACCTGTCCAGCTCTCACCTGTCCCCATGATCTCACCTGTCCAGCTCTCACCTGTCCCAGCTCTCACCTGTGTCCAGCTCTCGCCTGTCCCAGCTCTCACCTGTCCAGCTCTCACCTGTGCCCAGCTCTCACCTGTGCCCAGCTCTCACCTGTCCAGCTCTCACCTGTCCCAGCTCTCACCTGTGCCCAGCTCTCACCTGTCCAGCTCCCACCTGTCCCAGCTCTCACCTGTCCCCATGATCTCACCTGTCCCAGCTCTCACCTGTCCAGGACTCACCTGTCCAGCTCTCACCTGTGCCAGCTCTCACCTGTCCCTGTGATCTCACCTGTCCAGCACTCACCTGTCCAGGACTCACCTGTCCCCATGATCTCACCTGTCCCAGCTCTCACCTGTCCAGGCCTCACCTGTCCCCAGCTCTCACCTGTGCCCAGCTCTCACCTGTCCAGCTCTCACCTGTGCCCAGCTCTGATCTCACCTGTCCAGGCCTCACCTGTGCCCGTGATCTCACCTGTCCAGGCCTCACCTGTCCGGGACTCACCTGTCCCATGATCTCACCTGTCCCCATGATCTCACCTGTCCAGCTCTCACCTGTGCCCGTGATCTCACCTGTCCAGGCCTCACCTGTCCCCATGATCTCACCTGTCCGGGACTCACCTGTGCCCGTGATCTCCCTCAGCTCCTCGGGGCTCAGCTCCGCCCCCTCGCCCTCCTCCTCCTGGCTCTTGTTCACCTTGGCCAGGTGATGCCCCTCCAGGTACGTCTCCGACAGCAGCCCCTGCGGGGTCGGGGGAAATTCGGGAATTTGGGGGGGAGCTCCGCCCCCCAGGTGTGCCCAGGTGTGCCCAGGTGTGCTTTGGGTGTGCCCAGGTGAGGTTTGGGTGTGCCCAGGTGAGGTTTGGGTGTGCCCAGGTGAGGTTTTTGGGCTCCCAGGTGAGGTTTTGGGCTCCCAGGTGTGGTTTTTGGGCTCCCGGGTGTGCTTTGGGTGTGCCCAGGTGAGGTTTGGGTGTGCCCAGGTGTGCTTTGGGTGTGCCCAGGTGTGCTTTGGGTGTGCCCAGGTGAGGTTTTGGGTGTGCCCAGGTGAGGTTTTGGGGCTCCCAGGTGAGGTTTTGACGTCCCAGGTGAGGTTTTGGGGGCTCCCAGGTGTGCTTTGGGTGTGCCCAGGTGAGGTTTTGGGTGTGCCCAGGTGAGGTTTGGGGCTCCCAGGTGAGGTTTTTGGGTTCCCAGGTGAGGTTTTTGGGTTCCCAGGTGTGGTTTGGGTGTGCCCAGGTGAGGTTTGGGTGTGCCCAGGTGTGCTTTGGGTGTGCCCAGGTGAGGTTTGGGTGTGCCCAGGTGAGGTTTTGGGCTCCCAGGTGAGGTTTGGGGCTCCCAGGTGTGCTTTGGGTGTGCCCAGGTGAGGTTTGGGTGTGCCAGGTGTGGTTTGGGTGTGCCCAGGTGAGGTTTGGGTGTGCCCAGGTGAGGTTTTGGGCTCCCAGGTGAGGTTTTTGGGCTCCCAGGTGTGCTTTGGGTGTGCCCAGGTGAGGTTTTGGGCTCCCAGGTGAGGTTTGGGGCTCCCAGGTGAGGTTTTTGGACTCCCAGGTGAGGTTTTGGGCTCCCAGGTGAGGTTTGGGTGTGCCCAGGTGAGGTTTTGGGGCTCCCAGGTGAGGTTTGGGTGTGCCAGGTGTGGTTTGGGTGTGCCCAGGTGAGGTTTTGGGGCTCCCAGGTGAGGTTGGGGTGTGCCCAGGTGAGGTTTTGGGTGTGCCCAGGTGAGGTTTGGGTGTGCCCAGGTGTGCTTTGGGTGTGCCCAGGTGAGGTTTTTGGGCTCCCAGGTGTGCTTTGGGTGTGCCCAGGTGTGGTTTGGGTGTGCCCAGGTGAGGTTTGGGTGTGCCCAGGTGAGAGGTTTTTGGGCTCCCAGGTGAGGTTTTTGGGTTCCCAGGTGTACCATGTTCCCTCCCCAGGTGTGCCCAGGTGTGCCCAGGTGAGCCATGTCCCCCCCAGGTGAGGTTTTGGGGCTCCCAGGTGACGTTTTTGGGCTCCCAGGTGAGGTTTTGAGGTCCCAGGTGAGGTTTTGGGCTCCCAGGTGAGGTTTTTGGGGCTCCCAGGTGAGGTTTGGGTGTGCCCAGGTGAGGTTTTTGGGCTCCCAGGTGAGGTTTTGGGGCTCCCAGGTGAGATTTTGAGGTCCCAGGTGAGGTTTTGGGGCTCCCAGGTGTGCCATGTCCCCTCCCCAGGTGTGCCCAGGTGTGTTTCAGGTGTGCCCCGGTGTGTTTCAGGTGTGCCCAGGTGTGCTGTTTCCCCCTCAGGTGAACCGTGTCCCCCCCCAGGTGAGGTTTTTTGGGCTCCCAGGTGTGCTGTTCCCTCCCCAGGTGTGCCCAGGTGTGTTTCAGGTGTGCCCAGGTGTGCTGTGTCCCCCCCAGGTGAGGTTTTTGGGCTCCCAGGTGTGTTTCAGGTGTGTTTCAGGTGTGCCCAGGTGTTCTGTTCCCCCCCCAGGTGTGCCCAGGTGTGCCCAGGTGTTCTGTTCCCCCCCCAGGTGTGTTTCAGGTGTGCCCAGGTGTGCCGTGTCCCCCCCAGGTGAGGTTTTTGGGCTCCCAGGTGTGCCCAGGTGTGCCCAGGTGTGTTTCAGGTGTGCCCAGGTGTGTTTCAGGTGTGCCCAGGTGTGCCCAGGTGTGCCCAGGTGTTCTCTCTCTCCTCCCAGGTGAGGTTTTTGGGCTCCCAGGTGTGTTTCAGGTGTGTTTCAGGTGTGCCCAGGTGTGTTTCAGGTGTGCCCAGGTGTGCCCAGGTGTGCCCAGGTGTTCTCTCTCCCCCCCCAGGTGAGGTTTTTGGGCTCCCAGGTGTGTTTCAGGTGTGTTTCAGGTATGCCCAGGTGTGTTTCAGGTGTGCCCAGGTGTGCCCAGGTGTGCCCAGGTGTTCTGTTCCCCCCCCAGGTGTGCCCAGGTGTGCTGTGTCCCCCCCAGGTGTGCCCAGGTGTGCCCAGGTGTACCATGTCCCCTCCCCAGGTGTGCCCAGGCGTTCCGTCCCCCCCAGGTGCGCTCACCTGTGTCACCTGTCGGAAGCCGGCCCTCAGCAGGGGCAGGAAGGTCCCCGTGACCCGGACGTGGTCCCCGGGCTGGGCCTGGCGCACGTTGGCCCCGCGCAGGTGAAGGGAGAGCGAGCGCGGCAGGTGACCCACGGGCACCTGGTCTGACTGCGGGGACAGGTGAGGACAGGTGAGCACAGGTGAGCACAGGTGAGGACAGGTGACCCACAGGTACCTGGTCTGACTGCGGACAGGTAAGGACAGGTGAGCACAGGTGAGCACAGGTGACCCACGGGCACCTGGTCTGACTGCGGGGACAGGTGGGCACAGGTAAGGACACAGGTAAGGACAGGTGAGCACAGGTAAGGGCAGGTGAGCACAGGTGAGAGCAGGTGACCCACGGGCACCTGGTCTGACTGCGGACAGGTGGGGACAGGTGAGCACAGGTGGGCACAGGTAAGGACACAGGTGAGCACAGGTGGGCACAGGTGGGCACAGGTAAGGACACAGGTGAGCACAGGTGACCCATGGGCACCTGGTCTGACTGCGGGGACAGGTGAGGACAGGTGAGGACACAGGTGACCCACGGGTACCTGGTCTGACTAAGGACAGGTGAGCACAGGTAAGGGCACAGGTGAGCACAGGTGACCCACGGGTACCTGGTCTGACTGGGGACAGGTAAGGACAGGTAAGGACAGGTGAGCACAGGTAAGGGCAGGTGAGCACAGGTGAGCACAGGTGAGCACAGGTGAGGACAGGTGAGGACAGGTGAGCACAGGTGAGGACAGGTGAGGACAGGTGAGGACAGGGGAGCACAGGTGAGGACACAGGTGAGCACAGGTGAGCACAGGTGAACACAGGTGAGGACAGGTGAGCACAGGTGAGGACAGGTGAGCACAGGTGACCCAAGGGCACCTGGTCTGACTGCGGGGACAGGTGAGGGCAGGTAAGGACAGGTGAGCACAGGTGAGCACAGGTGGGCACAGGTGAGCACAGGTGAGCACAGGTGACCCACGGGTACCTGGTCTGACTGGGGACAGGTGAGCACAGGTAAGGACAGGTGAGCACAGGTAAGGACAGGTGGGCACAGGTGAGGACAGGTGAGCACAGGTGACCCACGGGCACCTGGTCTGACTGCAGACAGGTGGGGACAGGTAAGGACAGGTGAGCACAGGTGAGCACAGGTGAGGACAGGTGAGCACAGGTGACCCACAGGTACCTGGTCTGACTGCGGACAGGTAAGGACAGGTGAGCACAGGGGAGGACAGGTAAGGACAGGTGACCCACGGGTACCTGGTCTGACTGCAAACAGGTAAGGACAGGTGAGCACAGGTGAGCACAGGTAAGGACAGGTGAGCACAGGTGAGCACAGGTGAGCACAGGTGGGCACAGGTGGGCACAGGTGGGCACAGGTGGGCACAGGTGAGGACAGGTGAGCACAGGTGGGCACAGGTACCTGGTCTGACTGTGAGGACAGGGGAGCACAGGTGAGCACAGGTGGGCACAGGTGGGCACAGGTAAGGGCAGGTAAGGACAGGTAAGGACAGGTGACCCACGGGCACCTGGTCTGACTGCGAGGACAGGTGAGCACAGGTGGGCACAGGTGAGCACAGGTGGGCACAGGTAAGGACAGGTGGGCACAGGTGAGCACAGGTAAGGACAGGTGGGCACAGGTGAGGACAGGTGAGCACAGGTAAGGACAGGTGAGCACAGGTGGGCACAGGTGACCCACAGGCACCTGGTCTGACTGCGGACAGGTAAGGGTACAGGTAAGGGCAGGGGAGCACAGGTGAGCACAGGTGAGCACAGGTGACCCACAGGTAAGGACAGGTGAGCACAGGTAAGGGCAGGTGAGGGCAGGTAAGGGCAGGCGAGCACAGGTGAGCACAGGTGAGGACAGGTGACCCACGGGCACCTGGTCTGACTGGGGACAGGTAAGGGTACAGGTAAGGGCAGGGGAGCACAGGTGAGCACAGGTAAGGACAGGTAAGGGCAGGCGAGCACAGGTGAGGACAGGTGAGGACAGGTGACCCACGGGCACCTGGTCTGACTGGGGACAGGTGAGCACAGGTGAGCACAGGTGAGCACAGGTAAGGACAGGTAAGGGCAGGTGAGCACAGGTGAGCACAGGTGAGCACAGGTGGGCACAGGTGAGCACAGGTGAGCACAGGTGAGCACAGGTGGGCACAGGTGAGCACAGGTGAGCACAGGTGGGCACAGGTGAGCACAGGTGAGCACAGGTGAGCACAGGTGAGGACAGGTGAGCACAGGTGAGCACAGGTGAGCACAGGTGAGCACAGGTGGGCACAGGTGAGGACAGGTGAGGACAGGTGGGCACAGGTGAGGGCACAGGTGAGCACAGGTGGGCACAGGTGAGCACAGGTGAGCACAGGTGGGCACAGGTGGGCACAGGTGAGCACAGGTGAGCACAGGTGGGCACAGGTGGGCACAGGTGAGCACAGGTGGGCACAGGTGAGCACAGGTAAGGACAGGTGACCCACAGGTACCTGGTCTGACTGCGGGGACAGGTGAGGGCAGGTAAGGACAGGTGAGCACAGGTAAGGACAGGTGAGCACAGGTGAGAGCAGGTGACCCACAGGTACCTGGTCTGACTGCAAACAGGTGAGGGCACAGGTAAGGGCAGGTGAGCACAGGTAAGGACAGGTGAGCACAGGTGGGCACAGGTAAGGACAGGTGAGCACAGGTGGGCACAGGTAAGGACAGGTGAGCACAGGTAAGGGCAGGTGAGCACAGGTGAGCACAGGTAAGGACAGGTGACCCACGGGCACCTGGTCTGACTGCGGACAGGTGAGGGCACAGGTAAGTACAGGTGAGCACAGGTGACCCACGGGTACCTGGTCTGACTGCAAACAGGTAAGCACAGGTGAGCACAGGTGAGCACAGGTGAGCACAGGTGAGCACAGGTGAGCACAGGTGACCCACGGGTACCTGGTCTGACTGCAAACAGGTAAGCACAGGTGGGCACAGGTGAGCACAGGTGAGCACAGGTGAGCACAGGTGAGCACAGGTGAGGACAGGTGACCCACGGGCACCTGGTCTGACTGCGGACAGGTGAGGGCACAGGTAAGGACAGGTGAGCACAGGTAAGGACAGGTGAGCACAGGTGACCCACGGGCACCTGGTCTGACTGCAAACAGGTGAGCACAGGTGAGCACAGGTAAGGACAGGTGAGCACAGGTGAGCACAGGTGAGCACAGGTGAGCACAGGTAAGGACAGGTGAGCACAGGTGACCCAAGGGCACCTGGTCTGACTGCAGGGACAGGTGAGCACAGGTGAGGGCAGGTGAGCACAGGGCACCTGGTCTGACTGCAGGGACAGGTGAGCACAGGTGAGGGCAGGTGAGCACAGGGCACCTGGTCTGACTGCGGACAGGTGAGGACACAGGTAAGGACACAGGTGACCCACGGGTACCTGGTCTGACTGCAAACAGGTAAGGACAGGTGAGCACAGGTGGGCACAGGTGAGCACAGGTGAGGACAGGTGACCCACGGGCACCTGGTCTGACTGCGGACAGGTGAGGGCAGGTAAGGACAGGTGACCCACGGGTACCTGGTCTGACTGCAAACAGGTAAGGACAGGTGAGCACAGGTGAGCACAGGGGAGGACAGGTGAGCACAGGTGACCCAAGGGCACCTGGTCTGACTGCGGGGACAGGTAAGGGCAGGTGAGCACAGGTAAGCACAGGTGAGCACAGGTGAGGACAGGTGACCCACGGGCACCTGGTCTGACTGCAAACAGGTGAGCACAGGTGAGCACAGGTAAGGACAGGTGAGCACAGGTAGCTGGTCTGACTGCGGGGACAGTTAAGGGCAGGTGAGCACAGGTAAGGGCAGGTGAGCACAGGTGGGCACAGGTAAGGACAGTTTTGGGGTCACTGACGTGCTCCTGGATGCGCAGCTCCTGGAAGCGGACGAACTTGGAGCCGCGGCTCTGCAGGTAGAGGCGGCCGCCGGCGCGGTTGGTCTGGCACTCGCGGCTGGGGCAGAGCAGCAGCGGCGTGAAGGTGGGGCCCTCGATCTGGGGGGGAGGGGAGACAGCTCCAGGGACCCCCAAAAACACCAAAAACCCCAAAAAACCCCACCTGAGACCCAAAAAACCCACCTGAACACACCTGAACACACCTGTACCACTCAAAAACTCACCTGAGCTCCAGGGACCCCCCAAAAACCTCACCTGAGCCCCAAAAAACCCACCTGAACACACCTGAACACACCTGAACCCCTCAAAAACTCAGCTGAGCTCCAGGGACCCCCAAAAAACCCCCAAAACCCCACCTGAACACACCTGAACACACCTGTACCACTCAAAAACTCAGCTGAGCTCCAGGGACCCCCCAAAACCCCCAAAACCCCACCTGAGCCCCAAAAACTCACCTGAGCTCCAAAAACCCTCACCTGAACACACCTGAACACACCTGAACACACCTGAACCCCCCAAAAACTCACCTGAGCTCCAGGGACCCCCCAAAAACCCCACCTGAACACACCTGAACACACCTGAACCCCAAAAAAACATCACCTGAGCTCCAGGGATCCCCAAAAACCTCAAAAACCCCAAAAACCCCACCTGAACACACCTGAACACACCTGAGCCCCAAAAAAACATCACCTGAGCTCCAGGGACCCCCCAAAAACACCAAAAACCCCCCAAAACCCCACCTGAACACACCTGAACACACCTGAGCCCCTCAAAAACTCACCTGAGCTCCAGGGACCCCCCAAAAACCCCAAAAACCCCACCTGAACACACCTGAACCCCCCAAAAACTCACCTGAGCTCCAGGGACCCCCCAAAAACCCCAAAAAACCCCACCTGAGCCCCAAAAAACCTCACCTGAACACACCTGAACACACCTGAGCTCCAGGGACCCCCCAAAAAACCCCAAAAACCCCACCTGAACACACCTGAACACACCTGAGCCCCTCAAAAACTCACCTGAGCTCCAGGGACCCCCCAAAACCCCAAAAAAACCCCACCTGAACCCCCCAAAAACTCACCTGAGCCTTAAAATCCCACCTGAGCCCCTCAAAAACTCACCTGAGCTCCAGGGACCCCCCAAAAACCCCAAAAACCCCACCTGAGCCCCAAAAACCCCACCTGAACACACCTGAGCTCCAGGGACCCCCCAAAAACCCCACCTGAGCCCCCCAAAAACTCACCTGAGCCCCAAAACCCCACCTGAGCCCCTCAAAAACTCACCTGAGCTCCAGGGACCCCCCAAAAACCCCAAAAACCCCACCTGAGCCCCAAAAAACCCCACCTGAGCCCCAAAACCCCACCTGAACCCCCAAAAAACATCACCTGAGCTCCAGGGATCCCCAAAAAACTCACCTGAACCCCAAAAACCCCACCTGAACCCCAAAAACCCACCTGAACACACCTGAAGCCCCCAAAAACTCACCTGAGCTCCAGGGACCCCCCCAAAAACCCCCAAAACCCCACCTGAGCCCCAAAAACCCACCTGAACACACCTGAACCCCCCAAAAACTCACCTGAGCTCCAGGGAACCCCCAAAAACCCCCAAAACCCCACCTGAACACACCTGAGCCCCAAAAAACCTCACCTGAGCTCCAGGGACCCCCAAAAACCCCCAAAACCCCACCTGAGCCCCAAAAAACCTCACCTGAACACACCTGAACACACCTGAGCTCCAGGGACCCCCCAAAAACCCCAAAAACCTCACCTGAACACACCTGAACACACCTGAATCCCTCAAAAACTCACCTGAGCTCCAGGGACCCCCCAAAAACCCCACCTGAACCCCAAAAAACCCACCTGAACACACCTGAACACACCTGAACCCCAGAGAGCTCCAGGGATCCCCCAAAAACCCCAAAAACCCCACCTGAACACACCTGAGCACACACCTGAGCCCCTCAAAAAACTCACCTGAGCTCCAGGGACGCTGCAAAAACCCCCAAAACCCCACCTGAGCCCCAAAAACTCACCTGAGCTCCAAAAACCCTCACCTGAACACACCTGAACACACCTGAACCCCCCAAAAACTCACCTGAGCTCCAGGGACCCCCCAAAAACCCCACCTGAACACACCTGAACCCCAAAAACCTCACCTGAGCTCCAGGGACCCCCCAAAAACTCACCTGAACCCAAAAACCCCACCCGAACCCTCCAAAAACTCACCTGAGCCCAGGTTCAGGTGAATTTCCCTAAAAAATTCCATCCCAGTTCATCCCAGTCCAATCCCAGTCCATCCCAGTCCCTCCCAGCCCATCCCAGTCCATCCCAGTCCCTCCAGTCCCTCCCAGTCCCTCCCAGTCCATCCCAGTCCAATCCCAGTCCATCCCAGTCCAATCCCAATCCAATCCCAGTCCCTCCCAGTCCCTCCCAGTCCAATCCCAGTCCCTCCCAGTCCCTCCCAGTCCCTCCCAGTCCCTCCCAATCCAATCCCAGTCCATCCCAGTCCCATCCCAGTCTCCATCCCAGTCCTTCCCAGTCCATCCCAGTATATCCCAGTCCCTCCCAGTTACCGACTGGTAGGTCTCGGCCCCGCACTGGTCGCAGCTGTAGGTGGCACTGAGCCCCCAAATCCCCATCCCAGTCCCTCCCAGCTCAATCCCAGTCCCTCCCAGTCCATCCCAGTCCCTCCCAGTCCATCCCAGTCCCTCCCAGTCCCTCCCAGCTCAATCCCAGTCCATCCCAGTCCCTCCCAGCTCAATCCCAGTCCCTCCCAGCTCAATCCCAGTCCATCCCAGTCCCTCCAGTCCCATCCCAGTCCATCCCAGTCCATCCCAGTCCCTCCCAGTCCATCCCAGTCCCATCCCAGTCCCATCCCAGTCCCTCCCAGTCCATCCCAGTCCATCCCAGTCCATCCCAGTCCATCCCAGTCCCATCCCAGTCCAATCCCAGTCCATCCCAGTCCCTCCCAGTCCCATCCCAGTCCATCCCAGTCCCTCCCAGTCCCATCCCAGTCCCTCCCAGTCCCATCCCAGTCCCTCCCAATCCAATCCCAGTCCATCCCAGTCCCATCCCTGTCCCTCCCAGTCCCTCCCAGTATATCCCAGTCCCTCCCAGTTACCGGCTGGTAGGTCTCGGCGCCGCACTGGTCGCAGCTGTAGGTGGCACTGACACCCCAAATCCCCCCCAAATCCCCATCCCAGTCCCTCCCAGTCCCTCCCAGTCCATCCCAGTCCATCCCAGTCCCTCCCAGTATATCCCAGTCCATCCCAGTCCCTCCCAGTATATCCCAGTCCCTCCCAGTTACCGGCTGGTACGTCTCAGCCCCGCACTGGTCACAGCTGTAGGTGGCACTGAGCCCCCAAATCCCCCCCAAATCCCCATCCCAGTCCCTCCCAGTCCCTCCCAGTATATCCCAGTTACCGGCTGGTAGTCTCGGCGCCGCACTGGTCGCAGCTGTAGGTGGCCACGCGCAGCAGCGGCCGCACGTCGCCGGCGCGGGTGACGATTCCCTGCACGGTCACCAGGGCGCCGACGCTGCCGGCGCGGAGCTCCCGCGGGGAGAGAGCCTTGGAGCAGGATGGGGGCGCGGAAATACAGCTCGCTGAGGGGGGAGGGACGGGGGATTTGGGGAAAAAAGTGTTAAAATGGGGAAAAACGGGACTAAAATGGGGAAAAATGGCATTAAAATGGGGGTTTAGGGGTCAAAAATGGCATGAAAATGGGGGAAAATGACATTAAAATGGGGGAAAATAACATTAGAATGGGGGGAAATGGGACTAAAATGGGGAAAAATGGCATTAAAATGAGGAAAAATGGGACTAAAATGGGGAAAAATGGGACTAAAATGGGGAAAAAGGGACTAAAATGGGGAAAAATCTTGACAAAAATGGGGGTAAGAATGGGGAATTTGGGGAAAAACGGCATTAAAATGGGGGGAAATGGCATTAAAATGGGGAAAAACGGGACTAAAATGGGGGAAAATAATGTTAAAATGGGGGAAAGTGGCATTAAAATGGGGTAAAATGGCATTAAAATGACGAAAAATAATGTTAAAAGGGGCAAAAGTGGCATTAAAATGGGGAAAAAAGGCATTAAAATGGAGGAAAATGGGACTAAAATGGGGGAAAATGGCATTAAAATGGGGTATAGAATGGGGAATTTGGGGAAAAAATGGCATTAGAATGGGGGAAAATGGCATTAAAATGGGGAAAAAAGGGACTAAAATGGGACTAAAATGGGGAAAAATGGCATTAAAATGGGGAAAAAAGGGACTAAAATGGGGAAAAATGGGACTAAAATGGGGAAAAATGGGACTAAAATGGTGGGAAAAAATCTTGACAAAAATGGGGTAAGAATGGGGAATTTGGGGAAAAAACGGCATTAAAATGGGGGGAAATGGCATTAAAATGGGGGGAAATGGGACTAAAATGAGGTAAGAATGGGGACTTTGGGGAAAAACGGCATTAAAACGGGGAAAAAAATGTTAAAATGGGGAAAAACTGCATTGAAAAGGGGAACAATGGCATTGAAAATGGGGAAGAATGGCATTAAAATGGGGTGAGAAATGGGGGTTTGGGGTCAAAAAGGGCATTAAAATGGGGAAAATGGCATTAAAATGGGAAAAATGGGACTAAAATGGGGGGGAAATGGGACTAAAATGGGGAAAAATGGCATTAAAATGGGGAAAATGGGACTAAAATGGGAAAATGGGACTAAAATGGGGAAAAATGGAATTAAAATGGGGGAAAAATGGCATTAAAATGGGGAAAAATGGGGGTTTAGGGGTCAAAAATGACATTAAAATGGGGTGAGAAACGGGGAATTTGGGAAAAATGGGACTAAAATGGGGGAAAATGAGACTAAAATGGGGGAAAATGGGACTAAAATGGGGGAAAATGGCATTAAAATGGGAGAAATGGCATTGAATATGGGGAAAATGGCATTAAAATGGGGGAAAACGGCATTAAAATGGGGAGAAATGGGACTAAAATGGGGAAAAACTGGACTAAAATGGGGAAAAATGGGACTAAAATGGGGAAAAAAATGGGACTAAAATGGGGAAAAATGGCTTTAAAATGGGGGGGAAATGGGGGATTTGGGGAAAAAGGGCATTAAAATGGGGGAAAATGGCATTAATTTGGGGAAAATGGCACTAAAATGGGGAAAAAACGGGACTAAAATGGGGTGAGAAATGGGGGTTTGGGGGGAAATGGCATTAAAATGGGGAAAAAATAACATTAAATTGGGGAAAATGGCACTAAAATGGGGAAAAAATAATGTTAAAATGGGCAAAAGTGGCATTAAAAATGGGGAAAAATGGGACTAAAATGGGGTGAGAAATGGGGGTTTGGGGTCAAAAATGGCATTAAAATGGGGAAAAACTGCATTTAAATGGGGAAAAATAACATTAAAATGGGGAAATGGCATTAAAATGGGGAAAAATGGGGTTTGGGGTGAAAAATGGGGTTTTGTGGGGGGAAATTGGGGCCGGGAGCTCCCGACGGGGACAGAGCCTCGGAGCAGGAGGGGGCGCGGAAATAGAGCTGCTGCGGGGGGAGGGACGGGGAATTTGGGGAAAAAAATGGGGGTTTTGGGTCAAAAACGGCATTAAAATGGGGTGTTGGGGTCAAAAATGGCATTAAAATGGGGGAAAATGGGGAAAAATGGGACTAAAATGGGACTAAAATGGGGAAAAATGGGGAAAATGGGACTAAAATGGGAAAAATGGGACTAAAATGGGGAAAAAATCTTGACAAAAATGGGGTAAGAATGGGGAATTTGGGGGAAAAACGGCATTAAAATGGGGGGAAATGGCATTAAAATGGGGAGAAATGGCATTAAAATGAGGTAAGAATGAGGAATTTGGGGAAAAATGGCATTAAAATGGGGGAAAAAACGGGACTAAAATGGGGAAAAATGGGATTAAAGTGGGGAAAAATGGGGTTAAAATGGGGAAAAACGGGACTAAAATGGGGAAAAAAGGCATTAAAATGGGGGAAAATGGCATTAAAGTGGGGGAAAATGGGGTTAAAATGGGGTTAAAATGGGGAAAAACGGGACTAAAAGGGAGAAAAATGGCATTAAAATGGGGTAAGAATGGGGAATTTGGGGAAAAATGGCATTAGAATGGGGGAAAATGGCATGAAAATGGGGAAAAAAGGGACTAAAATGGGGTAAGAATGGGGAATTTGGCAAAAAATGGCATTAAAATGGGGTGAGAAACGGAGAATTGGGGAAAAATGGCATTAAAATGGGGGAAAATGGCATTAAAAATGGAGAAAAATGGCATTAAATGAGGAAAAATGGGACTAAAATGAGAAAAATGGCATTAAAGTGGGGTGGGAAATGGGAAATTTGGGGAAAAATGGCATTAAAATGGGGTTTGGGGTCAAAAATGGCCTTAAAATGGGGGGAAAAGGCATTAAAATGGGGAAAGTGGCATTAAAATGGGGAAAAATAACATTAAAATGGGGTTTGGGTGAAAAAGGGCATTAAAATGGGGGAAAGTGGCATTAAAATGGGGAAAATGGCATTAAAATGGGGGAAATGGCATTAAAATGGGGAAAAATGGGACTAAAATGGGGAAAATGGGACTAAAATGGAGAAATGGCATTAAAATGGGGGAAAATGGCATTAAAATGGGGAAAAATGGGACTAAAATGGGGAAAAATGGGACTAAAATGTGGAAAAATGGGACTAAAACGGGGAAAAATGGGGGAAAATGGCATTAAAATGGGGAAAATGGCATTAAAATGGGGTAAAATGGCATTAAAATGGAACTAAATGGGACTAAAATGGGGAAAAATGGGACTAAAATGGGGAAAAATGGCATTAAAATGGGGTGAGAAATGGGGAATTTGGGGAAAAATGGCATTAAAATGGAGAAAAATGGGACTAAAATGGGGAAAAATGGGACTAAAATGGGGAAAAATGGGACTAAAATGGGGAAAAATGGGATTAAAATGGGGAAAAATGGCATTAAAATGAGGTAAGAATGGGGAATTTGGGGAAAAATGGCATTAAAATGGGGAAAAATGGCATTAAAATGAGGTAAGAATGGGGAATTTGGGGAAAAATGGCATTAAAATGGGGGAAAAATGGGACTAAAATGGGGAAAATGACATTAAAATGGGGGGGTTGGCATCAAAAATGGCATTAAAATGGAGAAAAATAACGATAAACTGGGAAAAAGTGGCATTAAAGTGAGGTGAAATGACATTAAAATGGGGAAAAATAATGTTAAAATGGGCAAAAGTGGCATTAAAATGGGGAAAAATGGCACTAAAATGGGGTGAGAAATGGGGGTTTGGGGTCAAAAATGGCAGAAAAATGGGGAAAATAACATTGGAATGGGGGAAAATAACATTGGAATGGGGGGAAATGGCATTAAAGTGGGGGGAGAAATGGGGGTTTGGGGTGAAAAATGGCAGAAAAATGGGGGAAAGTGGCATTAAAATGGGGAGAAATGGCATTAGAATGGGGGAAAATGGCATTAAAATGGGGAAAAATGGGACTAAAACGGGGAGAAATGGCATTAAAATGGGGGAAAATGGGACTAAAACGGGGGAAAATGGCATTAAAATGGGGGAAAATGGGGGTTTAGGGGTCAAAATGACATTAAAATGGGGTGAGAAACGGGGAATTTGGGAAAAATGGGACTAAATGGGGAAAAATGGGGAAAAACGGGACTAAAATGGGGGGAAATGGCATTAAAATGGGGAAAATGGCATTGAAATGGGGAAAAATGGGACTAAAAGGGAGAAAAATGGCATTAAAATGGGGTAAGAATGGGAAATTTGGGATTTGAAAATGGCATTAGAATGGGGAAAAACCGGACTAAAATGGGGGAAAATAATGTTAAGTGGAAAAAATGGCCTTAAAATGGGGAAAAATGCCCTTAAAATGGGGAAAATGGACTAAAATGGGGAAAAATGGGGAAAAACGGGACCTAAAATGGGGGAAAATGGCATTGAAATGGGGAAAAATGCATTAAAATGGGGAAGAATGGCATTAAAATGGGAGAGAAATGGGACTAAAATGGGGAAAAACTGGACTAAAATGGGGAAAAATGGGACTAAAATGGGGGAAAATGGGACTAAAATGGGGAAAATGGCATTAAAATGGGGAAAAATGGGACTAAAATGGGAAAAAATTACATTAAAATGAGAAAAAATGGGACTAAAATGGGGAAAATGGCATTAAAATGGGGAAAAATGGCATTAAAATGGGAGAGAAACGGCATTAAAATGGGGGAAAATGGGACTAAAATGGGGAAAATGGCATTAAAATGGGGTAAGAATGGGGAATTTGGGGAAAAATGGATGAAAGGGGGGGAAATTGGAATTAAAATGGGGAAAGCAGCATTAAAATGGGAAACATGGGGTTAAAATGGGGAGAAATAATGTTAAAATGGGAAAAAACTGGACTAAAATGGGGAAAAACAGCATTAAAATGGGGGAAAATGGCATTAAAATGGGGGAAAATGGCATTAAAATGGGGAAAAATGGGACTAAAATGGGGAAAAATGGCATTAAAATGGGGTTTCGGGTACAAAACGCCATTAAAATGGGGAAAAATGGCATTAAAATGGGGAAAAATGGCATTAAAATGGGGAAAAATGGCATTAAAATGGGGAAAAATGGCATTAGAATGGGGAAAAGTGGCTTTAAAATGGGGGGGAAATGGGGGATTTGGGGAAAAAGGGCATTAAAATGGGGGAAAATGGCATTAAAATGGGGAAAATGGCACTAAAATGGGGAAAAATAATGTTAAAATGGGCGAAAGTGGCATTAAAATGGGGAAAAATAGCACTAAAATGGGGTGAGAAATGGGGGTTTGGGGTCAAATATGGCAGCAAAAATGGGGGAAAATGGCATTATAATGGGGAAAAGTGGCATTAAAATGGGGAAAAATAACATTACAATAGGGAAAAATGCATTAAATGGCATTAAAATGGGGCAAAAAGGCTCTAAATCATTTTTTGGGATTTTGGGTCTGCAGGAATTGGGGCTGGGGGCAGGAATTGGGGCTGGGGGGCAGCAGGAATTGGGGTTGGGGCAGGAATTGGGGCTGGGGGCTGCAGGAATTGGGGCTGGGGGCTGCAGGAATTGGGGCTGGGGGCAGGAATTGGGGCTGGGGGCTGCAGGAATTGGGGCTGGGGGCTGCAGGAATTGGGGCTGGGGGCTCCAGGAATTGGGGCTGGGGGCTGCAGGAATTGGGGCTGGGGTCCCCAGGAATTGGGGCTGGGGGCAGGAATTGGGGCTGGGGGCTGCAGGAATTGGGGCTGGGAGCAAGAATTGGGGCTGGGGGCTGCAGGAATTGGGGCTGGGGGCAGGAATTGGGGCTGGGGTCTCCAGGAATTGGGGCTGGGGTCTGCAGGAATTGGGGCCTGGGGGCAGGAATTGGGGCTGGGGGCAGGAATTGGGGCTGGGGTCTGCAGGAATTGGGGCTGGGGTCCCCAGGAATTGGGGCTGGGGGCCTGCAGGAATTGGGGCTGGGGGCAGGAATTGGGGCTGGGGCCTCCAGGAATTGGGGCTGGGGGCAGGAATTGGGGCTGGGGGCTGCAGGAATTGGGGCTGGGGCTGCAGGAATTGGGGCTGGGGCTGCAGGAATTGGGGCTGGGGGCAGGAATTGGGGCTGGGGCCTCCAGGAATTGGGGCTGGGGGCAGGAATTGGGGCTGGGGGCTGCAGGAATTGGGGCTGGGGGCAGGAATTGGGGCTGGGGGCTGCAGGGATTGGGTCTGGGGTCTCCAATTGGGTCTGGGTCTCCTCACTCACAAGCGCCGCAGCAGCTCCGGCGGGAATTGGTTCTGGGGGCTCCGGGGGGCTCCCCCCGCCCGGGCCCCGCTGCTCCAGCAGCAGCCGATGCTCCAGGTAAACGTCCAGGGGTCCCGGGGGGCGGCCTGGGAGGGGGGTGGAATTTGGGGAGGGGGCTCAGGGTGGGAGCTGAGGGACCCCCGCCCAAAACTGCCCCGAAATCCCCCCCAAAATCCCACTCAAAAGCACCAAAAAATGCCCCCAAACCCCCCCAAAAACGCTTCAAAAACGGTCCCTGAGGGGAGGAATTTGGGGAGGGGGCTCAGGGTGGAGCTGAGAGACCCCCACCCAAAATTGCCCCGAAATCCCCCCAAAATCCCACTCAAAAGCACCAAAAAATGTCCCAAAAACCACCCAAAAAACGCTTCAAAAAGGGTCCCTAAGGAGGCAGAATTTGGGGAGGGGGCTCAGGGTGGGAGCTGAGGGACCCCCACCCAAAACTGCCCCGAAATCCCCCCAAAATCCAACTCTAAACCACCAAAAAATGCCCCCAAAATGCTCCAGGGGGTCCCTAAGGGGGCAGAATTTGGGGAGGGGGCTCAGGGTGGGACCTGAGAGACCCCCACCCAAAACTGCCCAAAATCCAACTCTAAAGCACCAAAAAATGTCCCCAAATCACCCCAAAAACGCTCCAAAAAGGGTCCCAAAGGGGGCAGAATTTGGGGAGGGGGCTCAGGGTGGGAGCTGAGGGACTCCCACCCAAAACTGCCCCGAAATCCCCCCCAAAAACCACCAAAAAATGTCCCAAAACGACCCCAAAAACGCTTCAAAAAGGGTCCCTAAGGAGGCAGAATTTGGGGAGGAGGCTCAGGTGGGACTTGAGAGACCCCCGCCCAAAACTGCCCCAAAATCCAACTCTAAAGCACCAAAAAATGCCCCCAAATCACCCCAAAAAGGGTCCCTAAGGGGGCAGAATTTGGGGAGGGGGCTCAGGGTGGGAGCTGAGGGACCCCCACCCAAAACTGCCCCGAAATCCCCCCAAAAACCACCAAAAAATGCCCCCAAACCGCCCCAAAATGCTGAAGGGGGTCCTGAGGGGAGGGGAGGAATTTGGGGAGGGGGCTCAGGGTGGGACCTGAGGGACCCCCCACCCAAAACTGCCCCGAAATCCCCCCAAAAACCACCAAAAAATGGCCCCAAACCACCCCAAAAAGGGTCCCTAAGGGGGCAGAATTTGGGGAGGGGGCTCAGGTGGGACCTGAGGGACCCCCACCCAAAACTGCCCCGAAATCCCCCCAAAAACACCACCAAAATGCCCCCAAACCACCCCAAAATGCTGCAGGTAAAAGGTCCAGGGGGGTCCCTAAAGGGGCAGAATTTGGGGAGGGGGCTCAGGGTGGGATCTGAGGGACCCCCACCCAAAACTGCCCCAAAATCCCCCCCAAAATCCAACTCTAAACCACCAAAAAATGTCCCCAAAATGCTCCAGGGGGTCCCTAAGGGGGCAGAATTTGGGGAGGGGGCTCAGGGTGGGATCTGAGGGACCCCCGCCCAAAACTGCCCCAAAATCCCACTCAAAAAGCACCAAAAAATGCCCCCAAACCACCCCAAAAAAGGGGTCCCTAAGGGGGCAGAATTTGGGGAGGGGGCTCAGGGTGGGAGCTGAGGGACCCCCACCCAAAACTGCCCCGAAATCCCCCCCAAAAACCACCAAAAAATGGCCCCAAACCACCCCAAAAACGCTCCAAAAAGGATCCCAAAGGGGGCAGAATTTGGGGGAGGGGGCTCAGGATGGGACTTGAGAGACCCCCGCCCAAAACTGCCCCAAAATCCAACTCTAAAGCACCAAAAAAATGCCCCCAAACCACCCCAAAAATGCTCCAAAAAGGGTCCCAAAGGGGGCAGAATTTGGGGAGGGGGCTCAGGATGGGACTTGAGAGACCCCCGCCCACTAAACTGCCCCAAAATCCCCCCAAAATCCAACTCTAAAGCACCAAAAATGCCCCCAAATCACCCCAAAAAGGGTCCCTAAGGGGGCAGAATTTGGGGAGGGGGCTCAGGGTGGGACCTGAGGGACCCCCCACGCCAAAACTGCCCCGAAACCCCCCCCAAAAACCGCCAAAAAATGGCCCCAAACCACCCCAAAAAGGCTCCAAAAGGGGTCCTGAGGGGAGGGGAGGAATTTGGGGAGGGGGCTCAGGGTGGGATCTGAGGGACCCCCACCCAAAACTGCCCCGAAATCCCCCCCAAAATCCCACTCTAAACCACCAAAAAATGCCCCCAAAATGCTCCAGTGGGTCCCAAAGGGGGCAGAATTTGGGGAGGGGGCTCAGGGTGGGACCTGAGGGACCCCCACCCAAAACTGCCCCGAAATCCCCCCCAAAATCCCACTCTAAAGCACCAAAAATTGCCCCCAAACCACCCCAAAAAGGCTCCAAAAAGGGTCCTGAGGGGAGGGCAGAATTTGGGGAGGGGGCTCGGGGTGGGACCTGAGAGACCCCCCCCCAAAACTGCCCCGAAATTCCCCCCAAAAACCCCCCCAAAATTGCCCCAAAGACCCCGAGAGCACCTCAAGCCCCTTAAAAAAAACCCTAAAACATCGAGGACTCCCTAAAATCTCCCAAAATAACCCCAAAAACCCCCTGGGAACGCCCCAAATCCCCCCAAATCTCCCCCAAACCCCCTTAGGAACGCCCAAAATCCCACCCGAACCCCCTGGGAAACGCCCCAAATCCCCAAAAACCCTCTGGGAACGCCCCAAATCCCCCCCAAATCCCCTCAGGAACGCCCAAAATCCCCCCCAAATCCCCCCCCAAAAATCCCCTGGGAACGCCGCAAAATCCCCCCCAAATCCCCCCCAAATCCCCTCAGGAACGCCCAAAATCCCCAAATAACCCTCTGGGAACGCCCAAAATCCCCCCAAACCCCCTGGGAACGCCCAAAATCCCCAAAAACCCCCTGGGAACGCCCAAAATCCCCAAAAACCCCCTGGGAACGCCCAAAATCCCCAAAAACCCCTGGGGACACCCAAAATCCCACCCAAACCCCTCAGGAACGCCCAAAATCCCACCCAAACCCTCTGGGAACGCCCCAAATCCCCCCCAGATCCCCCCCCAAACCCCCTCAGGAACGCCCAAAATCCCCCCCAAATCCCCCTCAAAGCCCCTCAGGAACGCCCCAAATCCCCCCCAAATCCCCCCAAATCCCCCCAAACCCCTCAGGAACACCCAAAATCCCCCCCAAATCCCCCCAAATCCCCCCCAAACCCCCTCAGGAACACCCAAAATCCCCCCAAATCCCCCCCAAATCCCCCCCAAACCCCCTTAGGAACACCCAAAATCCCCCCCAAATCCCCCCCAACCCCCCCAAAATCCCCCCCAAACTCCCTGGGAACGCCCCAAATCCCCCCCAAATCCCCCGCAAATCCCCCCCAAACCCCCTCAGGAACGCCCCAAATCCCCCCCAAACCCCCTCAGGAACGCCCCAAATCCCCCCCAAACCCCCTGGAACGCCCAAAATCCCCCCCAAATCCCCCTCAAACCCCCTCCCACTCCCCCAAACCCCCCCAAAACCTGCTCAAATCCCCCTCAAACCCCTCCCACCCCACCAGATCCCCCCAAAACCCCTCCCACCATCTCAAACCCTCTCAAATCCCCCCCAAATCCCCCCCAAACCCCCTCCCACCCCCCCAAATCCCCCCCAAACCCCCTCCCACCCCCCCAAATCCCCCCCAAACCCCCCCAAATCCCCCCAAACCCCCCCAACCCCCCGGGCCGGGCTCTCCCCCACCTCGGCGGAGCCGTAGAGCGGCAGCAGCTCGTGCACGGCGTCCGAGAAGACGCGGCCGTAGCGCCGGGCGTTCTCCACCACGGCCTCGGCCAGCTTCGGGCTCGTCCTCGGCCACGTCGTCCAGGGCCACCCAGAGAGCCACCTGCTCCCGCCGGGCCAGCGCCGTCTGCGGGGGGGGGTGGAAAAAGAGATTTTTGCGGGGGCTTGGGGGGGGTGGGAGGGGGTTTGGGGGGATTTGGGGGGGATTCGAGGGGGTTTGAGATGGTGGGAGGGGGTTTTGGGGGGCTTGGGTGGGGTGGGAGGGGGTTTGGGGGGGATTTGAGGGGGGTGGGAGGGGGTTTGAGGGGGATTTGGGGGGGATTCGAGGGGGTTTGAGATGGTGGGAGGGGGTTTGGGGGGGATTTGAGGGGGCTTGGGGGGGTGGGAGGTTGTTTGAGGGGGTTTGAGGGGGATTTGGGGGGTGGAAGGGGATTTGGGGGGGATTTGAGGGGGATTTGAGGGGGTGGGAGGGTGTTTGAGGGGGATTTGGGGGTGGATTTGAGGGGGATTTGGGGGGGTGGGAGGGGGCTTGGGGGGGATTTGGGGGGTGGAAGGGGATTTGGGAGGATTTGAGGGGGATTTGGGGGGGTGGGAAGGGGTTTGGGGGGGATTTGAGGGGATTTGGGGGGAGGTGGGAGGGGGTTTGAGGGGGATTTGGGGGGGATTTGGGGGGTGGAAGGGGATTTGGGGGGGATTTGAGGGGGATTTGGGGGGGTGGGAGGGGGTTTGGGCGGGGTATGGGGGGGGATTTGGGGGAGGTGGGAGGGGGTTTGAGGGGGATTTGAGAGGGTTTGGGGGATTGGGAGGGGGTTTGGGGGGGATTTGAGGGGGATTTGGGGGAGGTGGGAGGGGGTTTGAGGGGGATTTGAGAGGGTTTGGGGGATTGGGAGGGGGTTTGAGGGGGATTTGGGGAGGATTTGAGAGGGTTTGGGATGGTGGGAGGGGGTTTTGGTGGGATCTGGTGGGGTGGGAGGGGATTTGGCGGGGATTTGAGGGGGGCTTGGGATGGTGGGAGGGGGTTTGGGGGGGGATTTGAGGGGGATTTGGGGGGGTGGGAGGGGGTTTTCGGGGGGATTTGGGGGGGTTTGGGATGGTGGGAGGGGTGTTGGGGGGGATTTGGGGGGGATTTGAGAGGTTTTGGGGGAGTGGGAGGGGATTTTGGGGGAGGTGGGAGGGGGTTTGAGGGGGATTTGGGGAGCATTTGAGGGGGTTTGAGATGGTGGGAGGGGGTTTTGGGGGGATCTGGTGGGGTGGGAGGGGGTTTGAGGAGGATTTGAGAGGGTTTGGGACAGTGGAGGAGATTTGGGGAGGATTTGGGGAGATTTTTGCATATTTTTGGGGGGATTTGGGGGAATTTAGGGGAATTTGGGGGGGATTTAGGGGGATTTGAGGGGGCTTGGGATGGTGGGAGGGGGATTTGGGGGAGGTGGGAGGGGGTTTGGGGGCATTTGGGAGAATTTTTGGGGGAGCTTAGGGGATTTGGGGGGGATTTGGGGTTTTTGGGAGGATTTGGAGGGGGATTTGGGGAAACTTCAGGTGATTTGTGTGGGGTTGGGAGGATTTTGGGGGCTCCTGAGTGGATTTTGGGGGGGATTTGAGAGGGTTTGGGATGGTGGGAGGAGATTTGAGGGGGTTTGGGGGGGGGGGTTGAGGGGGTTTGGGGGGGGTGGGAGGGATTTGGGGGGGGGATTTGGGGGGGATTTGGGGGGGATTTGAGAGCGTTTGGGGCGGTTTGGGGGGAGTGGGAGGGGGTTTTGGGGTTGTTAAAAAAGGGGGCTCGGGTGGGATTTGGGGGGGCTTTAGAGGGGATTTGCGGAGGCGGGAAGGGGTTTGGGGGACCGGGGCAGGGATTTGGGGGAATTTGGGCGGCCCGGGGTGGAATCTGAGGGGATTTTGGGGACCTTGAGGAGATTCAGGGGGGGCCGGCCCTCACCAGCTGCTCCCGGTACGGGAATTCCTTGTGCCCGTCGGGTCCATCCCGGTAAAATTCCTGAAAAAAATCGCTTCGCCTTCTCTGAGGGGAAAAGAGAGGCCGAGGGGGGGAGGCTCAGAAACGGGAGGAAGGGGTCGCGATATCGGGGCTATGTCCTGATAACCGGGAGGGATTATCCCGATAACGGAGTCCCGGCGCCCCCCGCTCGCCCCAAACCTTTCTCGCTGTCGTAGTCCCGCGGGGCCATGTCGAGGCCGCTCCTGTCGCGATTTTCCCCTCACGATCGCGATTCCCCGTCACCACCGCTCCCTTCTTTTCCCCGCCACCGCCTTCCCCTCACGGCGAGTGGCGCGAAAAAACCGCCCACGTGACGGCCGGGTGGCCAATCAAAACTCAGGAACCGCCCTCCACGCGACCACAGAGGCGGCCAATCACAAAAGAGGACGCGCGGAGGCGGGGGGACACACCCAGCCAATAGGAAGGCGCGGCGGCGTCCACGTGGGGCGAGGCCACGCCCGCGGCTGGCGGGGTCCGTGCGCGCGGCGGCAGCGGGAACCGGCCCGGAGGTTCGGGGGGGGTCCCGGAAGGGGCTTGGCCACGCCCCCCTCTTAAGGGACCGCGTCGCCTTTTGGGGGAATTCGGGTTTTTTGGGGGGTCCTGAGGGGATTTTGGGGTGCGGAGAGGGGAATGGGCCGGGGGGGGAAAGGTTCGGCGGTCTGGGTGGGGATCGGGGCTGAGGGGGGGGCTCAGGTTTGAGGGGGGGGCTCCGTTTTCGGCCCGTTCAGGTTTGGGTGGGGGGGCGCGCTCAGTTTTTGGGGGTTTCGGGGAATCCCGGGGGTCTCTGATCCCCGTTTTTCTCCCTCTCAGATGCTTTCCCAGCTCTTCATCCTCAGCTCCAAGGGGGACCCCCTGATCCACAGGGATTGTATCCCCCAAAATAGTCCAAACCCCCCCCAAAATCACCTCAAAACCCACTCGGGACCCCCAAAACCCCTCCGGGAGCTCCAAAATGCCTCCCGGGACCCCCAAATCCACACGGATCCGCCAAATCCCGCCCAAACCCCTTCAGCACCCTCTTAACCTTCCCAGGATCCCCCAGAAAACCCAAATTCCCTTCAAATCCCCCCCAAATCTCCCTCAAATCCCCTCAGGATCCCCAAATCCCCTCAGGATCCCCAAATTTCCCCCAAATCCCCTCAGGATCCCCAAATCTCCCCCAAATCCCCCCAAATTTCCCCCAAATCCCCTCAGGATCCCCAAATCCCCTCAGGATCCCCAGATCCTCTCAGGATCCCCAAATCTCCCCAAATCCCCTCAGGATCCCCAAATTTCCCCAAATCCCCTCAGGATCCCCAAATCCCCCTCAAATCCCCCAGATTTTCCCCAAATCCCCTCAGGATCCCGCAAATCTCCCCCAAATTTCCCCCAGTTCCCCTCAGGATCCCCAAATCCCCTCAGGATCCCTAAATCTCCCCCAAATCCCCTCAGGATCCCAAATTCCCCCAAATCCCCCAGGATCCCCAAATTCCCCCGAATCCCCTCAGAATCCCCAAATTCCCCCAAATCCCCCCCAATCTCCCCCAAATCCCCTCAGGATCCCCAAATTCCCCCAAATCCCCCCAATCTCCCCCAAATCCCCCCCCAAACCTCCCCAAATCCCCTCAGGTTCCCCAGATCCTCTCAGGATCCCAAATTTCCCCCAAATCTCCCCAAATCCCCTCAGGATCCCCAAATCCCCCTCAAATTTCCCCCCAAATCCCCTCAGGATCCCCAAATCCCCCCAAATCTCCCCCAAATCCCCTCAGGATCCCCAAATCCCCCCCCAAACCTCCCCAAATCCCCTCAGGATCCCCAAATCCCCTCAAATTTCCCCCAAATCCCCTCAGGATCCCCAAATCCCCCCAAATCTCCCCCAAATCCCCTCAGGATCCCCAAATCCCCCCCCAAACCTCCCCAAATCCCCTCAGGATCCCCAGATCCTCTCAGGATCCCCAAGTCTCCCCCAAATCTCCCCCAAATCCCCTCAGGATCCCCAAATCCCCCTCAAATCCCCCAAATTTTCCCCAAATCCCCTCAGGATCCCCAAATCTCCCCCAAATTTCCCCCAGTTCCCCTCAGGATCCCCAAATCCCCTCAGGATCCCCAAATCCCCTCAGGATCCCCAAACCTCCTCAGGTTTTCCAAATCCCCCCAAATCTCCCCCAAATCCCTCAGGATCCCCAAATCCCCCCCCCAAACCTCCCCAAATCCCCTCAGGATCCCCAAACCCCCCCCAAATCCCCTCAGGATCCCCAAATCTCCCCCCAAATCCCCCCAAATCTCCCCCAAATCCCCGTCAGGATCCCCAAATCCCCCTCAAATCCCCCCAAATTTCCCCAGTTCCCCTCAGGATCCCCAAATCCCCCCCAAATCCCCTCAGGATCCCCAAATCTCCCCCAAATCCCCCCAAATCTCCCCCAAGTCCCCCCAAATCTCCTCAGGATCCCCAAATCCCCCCCAGATCCCCTCAGGATCCCCAAATCTCCCCCAAATCCCCCCAAATCTCCCCCAAATCCCCGTCAGGATCCTCAAATCCCCCCAAATTTCCCCCAGTTCCCCTCAGGATCCCCAAATCCCCCCCAAATCCCCTCAGGATCCCCAAATCTCCCCCAAATCCCCCCAAATCTCCCCCAAGTCCCCCCAAATCTCCTCAGGATCCCCAAATCCCCTCAGGATCCCCAAATCTCCCCCAAATCCCCCCAAATCTCCCCCAAGTCCCCCCAAATCTCCCCCAAATCTCCCCAAATTTCCTTGACCCCACCCCCGCCCGGCCCAGTCCGCGGGGACCCGCCGCGCAGCCCGCGGGACGTCACCGAGCTCTTCTACCGCGGGGTGAGCGCCGTGCGCGGGGAGCAGACGCCGGTTGTTCATGGTCAGTGCGGGCCGAGGGCCGCCGGTCCGGGGCCGGGGGGAGCCGGAGGGGTCTGGGGGGAAATCTGAGGGGTTTGGGGGAAACCTGAGGGGTTTGGGGGAAATCTGAGGGGTTTGGGGTCGGTTCTGAGGGAAACCTGAGGGGTTTGGGGTCGGTTTGGGTTGGGGTCGGTTCTGAGGGAAACCTGAGGGGTTTGGGGGGAAACCTGAGGGGTTTGGGGGAAAACTGAGGGGTTTGGAGGAACCCGAGGGGTTTGGGGGGAAACCTGAGGGGTTCTGGGGGTCGGTTCTGAGGGAAACTTGAGGGGTTTGGGGGAAAATCTGAGGGGTTTGGGGTCGGTTTGGGGTCGGTTCTGAGGGAAACCTGAGGGGTTTGGGGGAAAACCTGAGGGGTTTGGGTCGGTTTGGGGTCGGTTCTGAGGGAAACCTGAGGGGTTTGGGGGAAACCTGAGGGGTTTGGGGGGAAACCTGAGGGGTTTGGGGTCGGTTCTGAGGGAAACCTGAGGGGTCTGAGGGAAACCTGAGGGGTTGGGGGGGAACCCTGAGGGGTTTGGGGTCGGTTCTGAGGGAAACCTGAGGGGTTTGGGGTCGGTTTGGGGTCATTTATGAGGGAAACCTGAGGGTTTGGGGTTGATTTGGGGTCATTTCTGAGGGAAACCTGAGGGGTTTGGGGGAAATCTGAGGGGTTTGGGGGAAATCTGAGGGTTTGGGGTCAGTTTGGGGTCGGTTCTGCGGGAAACCCGAGGGGTTTGGGGGGAACCTGAGGGGTTTGGGGTCGGTTTGGGGTCGGTTCTGAGGGAAACCTGAGGGGTTTGGGGGGAACCTGAGGGGTTTGGGGTCATTTCTGAGGGAAACCTGAGGGAAACCTGAGGGGTTGGGGGGGGAACCCTGAGGGGTTGGGGGGGAACCTGAGGGGTTTGGGGTCGGTTTGGGGTCAGTTCTGAGGGAAACCTGAGGGGTTTGGGGGGAAACCTGAGGAGTTTGGGGGGAAATCTGAGGGGTTTGGGGGAAAATCTGAAAGGTTTGGGGTCATTTCTGAGGGAAACCTGAGGGATTTGGGGGAAACCTGAGGGGTTTGGGGTTTATTTCTGAGGGAAACGTGAGGGGTTTGGGGGACACCTGAGGGGTTTGGGGTAATTTCTGAAGGAAACCTGAGGGGTTGGGGTCATTCCTGAGGGAAACCTGAGGGGTTTGGGGGGAAACCTGAGGGGTTTGGGGTCGGTTTGGGGTCATTCCTGAGGGAAACCTGAGGGGTTTGGGGGGAACCTGAGGGGTTTGGGGTCGGTTTGGGGTTATTTCTGAGGGAAATCTGAGGTGTTTGGGGGGAACCCTGAGGGGTTTTGGGGGGAAATCTGAGGGGTTTGGGGTCGGTTTGGGGTCGGTTCTGAGGGAAACCTGAGGGGTTTGGGGGAAACCTGAGGGGTTTGGGGGGAAACCTGAGGGGTTTGGGGTCGGTTCTGAGGGAAACACTGAGGGGTCTGAGGGAACCTGAGGGGTTGGGGGGAACCCTGAGGGGTTTTGGGGTCGGTTCTGAGGGAAACCTGAGGGGTTTGGGGGTCGGTTTGGGGTCATTTATGAGGGAAACCTGAGGGGTTTGGGGTTGATTTGGGGTCATTTCTGAGGGAAACCTGAGGGGTTTGGGGGGAAATCTGAGGGGTTTGGGGTCAGTTTGGGGTCGGTTCTGAGGAAACCCGAGGGGTTTGGGGGGAACCTGAGGGGTTTGCGGTCGGTTTGGGGGTCGGTTCTGAGGGAAACCTGAGGGGTTTGGGGGATAATCTGAGGGGTTTGGGGGACACCTGAGGGGTTTGGGGTCATTTCTGAGGGAAACCTGAGGGGTATTGGGGTCATTTCTGAGGGAAACCTGAGGGGTCTGAGGGAAACCTGAGGGGTTTGGGGGAAACCCAAGGGGTTTGGGGGAAACCTGAGGGGTTGGGGGGGAAACCTGAGGGGTTTGGGGTCGGTTTGGGGGTCATTTCTGAGGGAAACCTGAGGGGTTTGGGGGGGAAATCTGAGGGGTTTGGGGTCAGTTTGGGGTCGGTTCTGAGGGAAACCCGAGGGGTTTGGGGGGAACCTGAGGGGTTTGCGGTCGGTTTGGGGATCGGTTCTGAGGGAAACCTGAGGGGTTTGGGGGAAATCTGAGGGGTTTGGGGGACACCTGAGGGGTTTGGGGTCATTTCTGAGGGAAACCTGAGGGGTTTGGGGTCATTTCTGAGGGAAACCTGAGGGGTCTGAGGGAAACCTGAGGGGTTTGGGGGAAACCCGAGGGGTTTGGGGGGAACCTGAGGGGTTTGGGGTCGGTTTGGGGTCGGTTCTGAGGGAAACCTGAGGGGTTTAGGGGGAAACCCGAGGGGTTTGGGGTCGGTTTGGGGTCGGTTCTGAGGGAAACCTGAGGGGTTTGGGGTCCTTTTGGGGTCATTTCTGAGGGAAACCTGAGGGGTTTGGAGGAAACCCGAGGGGTCTGGGGGGAAATCTGAAGGGGTTTGAGGGGGAACCTGAGGGGTTGGGGGGGAACCTGAGGGGTCTTGGGGGAAAACCTGAGGGGTTTGGGGTCGGTTCTGAGGGAAACCTGAGGGGTTTGGGGGAAAATCTGAGGGGTTTGGGGGAAACCTGAGGGTTTGGGGGGAGCCTGAGGTGTTTGGGGGGAACCCGAGGGATTTGGGGTCGGTTTTGAGGGAAATCTGAGGGGTTTGGGGTCAGTTCTGAGTGAAACCGGAGGGGTTTGGGGGAAACCTGAGGGGTTTGGGGTCGGTTCTGAGGGAAATCTGAGGGGTTTGGGGGAAACTCGAGGGGTCTGGGGGGAAATCTGAGGGGTTTGGGGGAAACCTGAGGGGTTTGGGGTCCATTTGGGGTCATTTCTGAGGGAAACCTGAGGGGTCTGAGGGAAACCCGAGAGGTCTGGGGGGAAATCTGAGGGGTTTGGGGTCGGTTCTGAGGGAAACCTGAGGGGTTTGGGGTCATTTCTGAG
The DNA here is from genome assembly GCA_027886175.1 of Phylloscopus collybita. NCBI lineage: Eukaryota > Metazoa > Chordata > Aves > Passeriformes > Phylloscopidae > Phylloscopus > Phylloscopus collybita. Next base: position 52,388 of record JAJNNQ010000462.1, read on the forward strand.
GGAAACCTGAGGGGTCTGAGGGAAACCTGAGGGGTTTGGGGGAAACCCGAGGGGTTTGGGGGAAACCTGAGGGGTTTGGGGTCGGTTCTGAGGGAAACCTGAGGGGGTTTGGGGGGAACCCGAGGGGTTTGGGGGAAACCTGAGGGGTTTGGGGGGAACCCAAGGGAATTTGGGGTCGGTTTTGAGGGAAATCTGAGGGGTTTGGGGTCGGTTCTGAGGGAAACCGGAGGGGTTTGGGGAACCTGAGGGGTTTGGGGGAAACCTGAGGGGTTGGCGTCAGTTTGGGGGGAACCTGAGGGGTTTGGGGTCGGTTCTGAGGGAAACCGGAGGGGTTTGGGGAACCTGAGGGGTTTGGGGGAAACCTGAGGGGTTTGGCGTCAGTTTGGGGGGAACCTGAGGGTTTGGGTCGGTTCTGAGGGAACTTCAGGGTGGATTCACAGAGATTTGGGGTTTTTGTGTGGATTTTGAGGGAATTTGGGGGGTATCCGGGGAGGCCTGGGGGGATTTGGAGGATTTCATGGGATTTTGGGGCGCGGGCTTTGCGGGATTTGGGGTCGCTCGTGAGGGAGATTTGGGGTGCGATTTGCAGGAATTTGAGGGATTTCTTTTATGATTATATTTAGGTTTTTTTAATTTGGAGGGGATTTGGGGGTTCCCCAGCGGAGTCTGTGGGGGTTTTGGGGTGATTTTGAGGGAATTCCAGG
>JAJNNQ010000463.1:0-54585 GCA_027886175.1 Phylloscopus collybita
CATTTGTATGGAATTTCAGCAGGCAGAATCCCAGTGGCAGGCAGACAGAATTAGACATGAATAGTGGCCCTTTTCCAGGGGAAACCAAAGTCTCCAGGCCAGGTTCCTGATGTCTGTTTTTAGGAGGCCTTTTGCACTACAAGAACAGACAAACTTCCAACTGGTGGCATATTGAATCTGGGAGATATCCTCATTTGTATGTAATTTCTGTAGCCACAACCCAGTGGCGGGCAGACAGCATTAGACACGAACGCTGGCCCTTTTCCATGGGAAACCAAAGTCTCCACTCCAGGCTCCTCATGTCAATTTGTAGGAGGCCTTTGGCTCTACAGGGGCAGACAAACTTCCGTCAGGTGGTTGATTACATCGGAGAGATTTCCAAATTTTTTTTGGAATTTCAGCAGGCAGAAGCTCATTGGCAGGCAGACAGCATTAGACATGAACGCTGGTCCTTTTCATGGGAAATCAAAGTCTCCACCCATGGTTCCTGATGTCAGTTTTTTAGGAGGGCTTTGGTACAACAAGGGCAGAGAATCTTCCATCTGGTTGTAGATTGCACCTGGGATATATCCTCATTTGTATGGAACTTCAGCACTCATAATCTCAAAGCCAGGCAGACAGCATTAGAAACAAACGGTGGACCTTTTCCATGGGAAACCAAAAGTCTTCACCCCACGTTCCTGATGTCCGTTTTTTGGAGGCCTTTGGCACTACAAGGGCAGACAAAGTTCCACCTGGTGGTAGATTGCACCTGGGAGATATCCTCATTTGTATGGAACTTCAGCAGTCATCACCACAGTGCCAGGCAGACAGCATTAGATACGAACGGTGGTCCTTTTCCATTGGAAACCAAAGTCTCCACGCCTGGTTCCTGATGTCAGTTTTTTAGGGGGCTTTTGCCACTACAAGGGCAGACAAACTTCCACCTCGTGGTAAATTGCATCTGCGAGATATCCTCATTTGTATTGAGTTTTTGCAGGCATACGCCCAGTGGCAGGCACACAGCATTAGGCATGAACAGTGACCTTTTTCCATGGGAAACCAAATTATCCATCCTATGTTTCAGATGTCAGTTTATAGGAGCCCTTTTGCACTACAAGGGCAGAGAAACTTCAAACTGGGGGAGGATTGCACCTGCGAAATATTCCCATTTGTATAGAATTTTAAAGGAATTTTAGTACGCAGAATCCCAGCTGCAGGCACACAGAATTAGACATGAATAGTGGCCGTTTTCCAGGGAAAAACAAAGTCTCCAGGCCAGCTTCCTGATGACAGTTTTTAGGAGGCCTTTTGCACTACAAGAACAGACAAACTTCCAACTGGTGGCATATTGCGTCTTGGAGATATCCTCATTTGTATGGAATTTAGTGGAATTAAAGTAGGCAGAAGCCCAGTGGCAAGTAGACAGCATTAAACACCAACGGTGGCCCATTTCCATGGGAAACCAAAGTCTCCACACCACGTGCCTTATGTCCGTTTATAGGAGGACTTTTGCACTACAAGAGCAGACAAACTTCCAACTGGTGGTAGACTCCATCTGGGAGATATATTCATTTGTGAGGAATTTCAGCAGGCGTAACAACAGGGGCAGGCAGACAGCATTAGACACGAACTGTGGCCCTTTTCCATGGGAAACCAAAGTCTCCACCCCACGTTCCTGATGTCAGTTTGTAAGAGGTGTTTGGAACTACAAGGGCAGAAAAACTTCCATCTGGTGGTAGATTGCACCTGGGAGATATCCTCATTTCCATGGAATATTAGTGGAATTTTAGTAGGAAGAAGCCCAGTGGCAGGCACATAGGATTAGACACAAACGGTGGCCCATTTCCATGCGAAAAGAAAGTCTTCACCCCACTTTCCTGCTGTCAGTTTTTAGGAGGCCTTTGGCACTACAAGGGCAGAGAAACATCCATCTGGTTTAGATTGCACCTGGGAGACATCCTCATTTGTATGGTATTTTAGTGGAATTTTAATAGGCAGAAGCCTAGTTGCAGGCACACATCATTAGACACGAACGCTGGCCCATTTCCAAGGGAACGCAAAGTTTCAACTCCAGGTTCCTGATGTCAGTTTGTAGGAGGCCTTTGGCACTACAAGGGCAGACAAAGTTCCGTCTTGTGGTTGATTGAATCGAGGAGATACCGTCATTTGTATGGAATTTCAGCAGGCAGAAGCCCAGTGGCAGGCAGACAGCATTAGACACGAACAATGGACCTTTTCCATGGGAAACCAAAGTCTCCACCTCACGTTCCTGATGTCAGTTTGTAGGAGGCCTTTGGAACTACAAGGGCAGGCAAACTTCAAACTGGTGGTAGATTGCACCTGGGAGATATCCTCATTTGTATAGAATTTTAGTGGAATTTTAGTAGGCATAAGCCCAGTGTCTGGCAGACAGCATTAGACACGAACGGTGGTCCATTTCCTTGGGAAACCAAAGTCTCCATGTCACATGCCTGATGTCAGTTTGTAGGAGGCCTTTGGCACTACAAGGGCAGACAAAATTCCATCTGCTGATAGATTCCACCTGGAGATATCCTCTGTTGTATGGAATTTCAGCAGGCATATGCCCAGTTGCAGGCAGACAGCATTAGACACGAACGGTGACCCTTTTCCATGGGAACCTATGTGTCCACCCTAGGTTTAAGATGTCAATTTATACGAGGCTTTTGGCACTACAAAGGCAGAGGAACTTTCATCTGGTGGTAGATTGAACCAGGGAGATATCCTCATTTGTATGGAATTTTAGTGAAATTTTAGTAGGAAGAAGCCCAGTGCCAGGCAGACAGCATTAGACACGAACAATGGACCTTTTCCATGGGAAACCAAAGTCTCCATCTCACGTTCCTGATGTCAGTTTGTAGGAGGCCTTAGGACCTACAAGGGCAGACAAACTTCCATCTGGTGGTAGATTGCACCTGGGAGATATCCTCATTTGAATAGAATTTTAGTGGAATTTTAGTAGGCATAACCCCAGTGGCAGGCAGACAGCATTAGACACGAACGGTGGTCCATTTCCATGGGAAAACAATGTCTCCACCCCTTGTTCCTGATGTCAGTTTTTAGGAGGCCTTTGGCACTACAAGGGCAGACAAACTTCCAACTGGTGGTAGATTCCGTGTGGGAGATATCCTCATTTGTGAGGAACTTCAGCAGTCATAACCACAGTGCCAGGCAGACAGCATTAGACAGGAACGGTGGCCCTTTTCCATGGAAAAACAAATTATCCATACTATGTTCCTGATGTCAGTTTGAAGGAGGCTTTTGGCACTACAAGGGCAGACACACTTCCATCTGGTGGTTGATTGCATTGAGGAGATATCCTCATTTGTATGGAATTTCAGCAGGCAGAATCCCAGTGGCAGGCAGACAGAATTAGACATGAATAGTGGCCCTTTTCCAGGGGAAACCAAAGTCTCCAGGCCAGGTTCCTGATGTCTGTTTTTAGGAGGCCTTTTGCACTACAAGAACAGACAAACTTCCAACTGGTGGCATATTGAATCTGGGAGATATCCTCATTTGTATGTAATTTCTGTAGCCACAACCCAGTGGCGGGCAGACAGCATTAGACACGAACGCTGGCCCTTTTCCATGGGAAACCAAAGTCTCCACTCCAGGCTCCTCATGTCAATTTGTAGGAGGCCTTTGGCTCTACAGGGGCAGACAAACTTCCGTCAGGTGGTTGATTACATCGGAGAGATTTCCAAATTTTTTTTGGAATTTCAGCAGGCAGAAGCTCATTGGCAGGCAGACAGCATTAGACATGAACGCTGGTCCTTTTCCATGGGAAATCAAAGTCTCCACCCATGGTTCCTGATGTCAGTTTTTTAGGAGGGCTTTGGTACAACAAGGGCAGAGAATCTTCCATCTGGTTGTAGATTGCACCTGGGATATATCCTCATTTGTATGGAACTTCAGCACTCATAATCTCAAAGCCAGGCAGACAGCATTAGAAACAAACGGTGGACCTTTTCCATGGGAAACCAAAAGTCTTCACCCCACGTTCCTGATGTCCGTTTTTTGGAGGCCTTTGGCACTACAAGGGCAGACAAAGTTCCACCTGGTGGTAGATTGCACCTGGGAGATATCCTCATTTGTATGGAACTTCAGCAGTCATCACCACAGTGCCAGGCAGACAGCATTAGATACGAACGGTGGTCCTTTTCCATTGGAAACCAAAGTCTCCACGCCTGGTTCCTGATGTCAGTTTTTTAGGGGGCTTTTGCCACTACAAGGGCAGACAAACTTCCACCTCGTGGTAAATTGCATCTGCGAGATATCCTCATTTGTATTGAGTTTTTGCAGGCATACGCCCAGTGGCAGGCACACAGCATTAGGCATGAACAGTGACCTTTTTCCATGGGAAACCAAATTATCCATCCTATGTTTCAGATGTCAGTTTATAGGAGCCCTTTTGCACTACAAGGGCAGAGAAACTTCAAACTGGGGGAGGATTGCACCTGCGAAATATTCCCATTTGTATAGAATTTTAAAGGAATTTTAGTACGCAGAATCCCAGCTGCAGGCACACAGAATTAGACATGAATAGTGGCCGTTTTCCAGGGAAAAACAAAGTCTCCAGGCCAGCTTCCTGATGACAGTTTTTAGGAGGCCTTTTGCACTACAAGAACAGACAAACTTCCAACTGGTGGCATATTGCGTCTTGGAGATATCCTCATTTGTATGGAATTTTAGTGGAATTAAAGTAGGCAGAAGCCCAGTGGCAAGTAGACAGCATTAAACACCAACGGTGGCCCATTTCCATGGGAAACCAAAGTCTCCACACCACGTGCCTTATGTCCGTTTATAGGAGGACTTTTGCACTACAAGAGCAGACAAACTTCCAACTGGTGGTAGACTCCATCTGGGAGATATATTCATTTGTGAGGAATTTCAGCAGGCGTAACAACAGGGGCAGGCAGACAGCATTAGACACGAACTGTGGCCCTTTTCCATGGGAAACCAAAGTCTCCACCCCACGTTCCTGATGTCAGTTTGTAAGAGGTGTTTGGAACTACAAGGGCAGAAAAACTTCCATCTGGTGGTAGATTGCACCTGGGAGATATCCTCATTTCCATGGAATATTAGTGGAATTTTAGTAGGAAGAAGCCCAGTGGCAGGCACATAGGATTAGACACAAACGGTGGCCCATTTCCATGCGAAAAGAAAGTCTTCACCCCACTTTCCTGCTGTCAGTTTTTAGGAGGCCTTTGGCACTACAAGGGCAGAGAAACATCCATCTGGTTTAGATTGCACCTGGGAGACATCCTCATTTGTATGGTATTTTAGTGGAATTTTAATAGGCAGAAGCCTAGTTGCAGGCACACATCATTAGACACGAACGCTGGCCCATTTCCAAGGGAACGCAAAGTTTCAACTCCAGGTTCCTGATGTCAGTTTGTAGGAGGCCTTTGGCACTACAAGGGCAGACAAAGTTCCGTCTTGTGGTTGATTGAATCGAGGAGATACCGTCATTTGTATGGAATTTCAGCAGGCAGAAGCCCAGTGGCAGGCAGACAGCATTAGACACGAACAATGGACCTTTTCCATGGGAAACCAAAGTCTCCACCTCACGTTCCTGATGTCAGTTTGTAGGAGGCCTTTGGAACTACAAGGGCAGGCAAACTTCAAACTGGTGGTAGATTGCACCTGGGAGATATCCTCATTTGTATAGAATTTTAGTGGAATTTTAGTAGGCATAAGCCCAGTGTCTGGCAGACAGCATTAGACACGAACGGTGGTCCATTTCCTTGGGAAACCAAAGTCTCCATGTCACATGCCTGATGTCAGTTTGTAGGAGGCCTTTGGCACTACAAGGGCAGACAAAATTCCATCTGCTGATAGATTCCACCTGGAGATATCCTCTGTTGTATGGAATTTCAGCAGGCATATGCCCAGTTGCAGGCAGACAGCATTAGACACGAACGGTGACCCTTTTCCATGGGAACCTATGTGTCCACCCTAGGTTTAAGATGTCAATTTATACGAGGCTTTTGGCACTACAAAGGCAGAGGAACTTTCATCTGGTGGTAGATTGAACCAGGGAGATATCCTCATTTGTATGGAATTTTAGTGAAATTTTAGTAGGAAGAAGCCCAGTGCCAGGCAGACAGCATTAGACACGAACAATGGACCTTTTCCATGGGAAACCAAAGTCTCCATCTCACGTTCCTGATGTCAGTTTGTAGGAGGCCTTAGGACCTACAAGGGCAGACAAACTTCCATCTGGTGGTAGATTGCACCTGGGAGATATCCTCATTTGAATAGAATTTTAGTGGAATTTTAGTAGGCATAACCCCAGTGGCAGGCAGACAGCATTAGACACGAACGGTGGTCCATTTCCATGGGAAAACAATGTCTCCACCCCTTGTTCCTGATGTCAGTTTTTAGGAGGCCTTTGGCACTACAAGGGCAGACAAACTTCCAACTGGTGGTAGATTCCGTGTGGGAGATATCCTCATTTGTGAGGAACTTCAGCAGTCATAACCACAGTGCCAGGCAGACAGCATTAGACAGGAACGGTGGCCCTTTTCCATGGAAAAACAAATTATCCATACTATGTTCCTGATGTCAGTTTGAAGGAGGCTTTTGGCACTACAAGGGCAGACACACTTCCATCTGGTGGTTGATTGCATTGAGGAGATATCCTCATTTGTATGGAATTTCAGCAGGCAGAATCCCAGTGGCAGGCAGACAGAATTAGACATGAATAGTGGCCCTTTTCCAGGGGAAACCAAAGTCTCCAGGCCAGGTTCCTGATGTCTGTTTTTAGGAGGCCTTTTGCACTACAAGAACAGACAAACTTCCAACTGGTGGCATATTGAATCTGGGAGATATCCTCATTTGTATGTAATTTCTGTAGCCACAACCCAGTGGCGGGCAGACAGCATTAGACACGAACGCTGGCCCTTTTCCATGGGAAACCAAAGTCTCCACTCCATGCTCCTCATGTCAATTTGTAGGAGGCCTTTGGCTCTACAGGGGCAGACAAACTTCCGTCAGGTGGTTGATTACATCGGAGAGATTTCCAAATTTTTTTTGGAATTTCAGCAGGCAGAAGCTCATTGGCAGGCAGACAGCATTAGACATGAACGCTGGTCCTTTTCCATGGGAAATCAAAGTCTCCACCCATGGTTCCTGATGTCAGTTTTTTAGGAGGGCTTTGGTACAACAAGGGCAGAGAATCTTCCATCTGGTTGTAGATTGCACCTGGGATATATCCTCATTTGTATGGAACTTCAGCACTCATAATCTCAAAGCCAGGCAGACAGCATTAGAAACTAACGGTGGACCTTTTCCATGGGAAACCAAAAGTCTTCACCCCACGTTCCTGATGTCCGTTTTTTGGAGGCCTTTGGCACTACAAGGGCAGACAAAGTTCCACCTGGTGGTAGATTGCACCTGGGAGATATCCTCATTTGTATGGAACTTCAGCAGTCATCACCACAGTGCCAGGCAGACAGCATTAGATACGAACGGTGGTCCTTTTCCATTGGAAACCAAAGTCTCCACGCCTGGTTCCTGATGTCAGTTTTTTAGGGGGCTTTTGCCACTACAAGGGCAGACAAACTTCCACCTCGTGGTAAATTGCATCTGCGAGATATCCTCATTTGTATTGAGTTTTTGCAGGCATACGCCCAGTGGCAGGCACACAGCATTAGGCATGAACAGTGACCTTTTTCCATGGGAAACCAAATTATCCATCCTATGTTTCAGATGTCAGTTTATAGGAGCCCTTTTGCACTACAAGGGCAGAGAAACTTCAAACTGGGGGAGGATTGCACCTGCGAAATATTCCCATTTGTATAGAATTTTAAAGGAATTTTAGTACGCAGAATCCCAGCTGCAGGCACACAGAATTAGACATGAATAGTGGCCGTTTTCCAGGGAAAAACAAAGTCTCCAGGCCAGCTTCCTGATGACAGTTTTTAGGAGGCCTTTTGCACTACAAGAACAGACAAACTTCCAACTGGTGGCATATTGCGTCTTGGAGATATCCTCATTTGTATGGAATTTTAGTGGAATTAAAGTAGGCAGAAGCCCAGTGGCAAGTAGACAGCATTAAACACCAACGGTGGCCCATTTCCATGGGAAACCAAAGTCTCCACACCACGTGCCTTATGTCCGTTTATAGGAGGACTTTTGCACTACAAGAGCAGACAAACTTCCAACTGGTGGTAGACTCCATCTGGGAGATATATTCATTTGTGAGGAATTTCAGCAGGCGTAACAACAGGGGCAGGCAGACAGCATTAGACACGAACTGTGGCCCTTTTCCATGGGAAACCAAAGTCTCCACCCCACGTTCCTGATGTCAGTTTGTAAGAGGTGTTTGGAACTACAAGGGCAGAAAAACTTCCATCTGGTGGTAGATTGCACCTGGGAGATATCCTCATTTCCATGGAATATTAGTGGAATTTTAGTAGGAAGAAGCCCAGTGGCAGGCACATAGGATTAGACACAAACGGTGGCCCATTTCCATGCGAAAAGAAAGTCTTCACCCCACTTTCCTGCTGTCAGTTTTTAGGAGGCCTTTGGCACTACAAGGGCAGAGAAACATCCATCTGGTTTAGATTGCACCTGGGAGACATCCTCATTTGTATGGTATTTTAGTGGAATTTTAATAGGCAGAAGCCTAGTTGCAGGCACACATCATTAGACACGAACGCTGGCCCATTTCCAAGGGAACGCAAAGTTTCAACTCCAGGTTCCTGATGTCAGTTTGTAGGAGGCCTTTGGCACTACAAGGGCAGACAAAGTTCCGTCTTGTGGTTGATTGAATCGAGGAGATACCGTCATTTGTATGGAATTTCAGCAGGCAGAAGCCCAGTGGCAGGCAGACAGCATTAGACACGAACAATGGACCTTTTCCATGGGAAACCAAAGTCTCCACCTCACGTTCCTGATGTCAGTTTGTAGGAGGCCTTTGGAACTACAAGGGCAGGCAAATTTCAAACTGGTGGTAGATTGCACCTGGGAGATATCCTCATTTGTATAGAATTTTAGTGGAATTTTAGTAGGCATAAGCCCAGTGTCTGGCAGACAGCATTAGACACGAACGGTGGTCCATTTCCTTGGGAAACCAAAGTCTCCATGTCACATGCCTGATGTCAGTTTGTAGGAGGCCTTTGGCACTACAAGGGCAGACAAAATTCCATCTGCTGATAGATTCCACCTGGAGATATCCTCTGTTGTATGGAATTTCAGCAGGCATATGCCCAGTTGCAGGCAGACAGCATTAGACACGAACGGTGACCCTTTTCCATGGGAACCTATGTGTCCACCCTAGGTTTAAGATGTCAATTTATACGAGGCTTTTGGCACTACAAAGGCAGAGGAACTTTCATCTGGTGGTAGATTGAACCAGGGAGATATCCTCATTTGTATGGAATTTTAGTGAAATTTTAGTAGGAAGAAGCCCAGTGCCAGGCAGACAGCATTAGACACGAACAATGGACCTTTTCCATGGGAAACCAAAGTCTCCATCTCACGTTCCTGATGTCAGTTTGTAGGAGGCCTTAGGACCTACAAGGGCAGACAAACTTCCATCTGGTGGTAGATTGCACCTGGGAGATATCCTCATTTGAATAGAATTTTAGTGGAATTTTAGTAGGCATAACCCCAGTGGCAGGCAGACAGCATTAGACACGAACGGTGGTCCATTTCCATGGGAAAACAATGTCTCCACCCCTTGTTCCTGATGTCAGTTTTTAGGAGGCCTTTGGCACTACAAGGGCAGACAAACTTCCAACTGGTGGTAGATTCCGTGTGGGAGATATCCTCATTTGTGAGGAACTTCAGCAGTCATAACCACAGTGCCAGGCAGACAGCATTAGACAGGAACGGTGGCCCTTTTCCATGGAAAAACAAATTATCCATACTATGTTCCTGATGTCAGTTTGAAGGAGGCTTTTGGCACTACAAGGGCAGACACACTTCCATCTGGTGGTTGATTGCATTGAGGAGATATCCTCATTTGTATGGAATTTCAGCAGGCAGAATCCCAGTGGCAGGCAGACAGAATTAGACATGAATAGTGGCCCTTTTCCAGGGGAAACCAAAGTCTCCAGGCCAGGTTCCTGATGTCTGTTTTTAGGAGGCCTTTTGCACTACAAGAACAGACAAACTTCCAACTGGTGGCATATTGAATCTGGGAGATATCCTCATTTGTATGTAATTTCTGTAGCCACAACCCAGTGGCGGGCAGACAGCATTAGACACGAACGCTGGCCCTTTTCCATGGGAAACCAAAGTCTCCACTCCATGCTCCTCATGTCAATTTGTAGGAGGCCTTTGGCTCTACAGGGGCAGACAAACTTCCGTCAGGTGGTTGATTACATCGGAGAGATTTCCAAATTTTTTTTGGAATTTCAGCAGGCAGAAGCTCATTGGCAGGCAGACAGCATTAGACATGAACGCTGGTCCTTTTCCATGGGAAATCAAAGTCTCCACCCATGGTTCCTGATGTCAGTTTTTTAGGAGGGCTTTGGTACAACAAGGGCAGAGAATCTTCCATCTGGTTGTAGATTGCACCTGGGATATATCCTCATTTGTATGGAACTTCAGCACTCATAATCTCAAAGCCAGGCAGACAGCATTAGAAACTAACGGTGGACCTTTTCCATGGGAAACCAAAAGTCTTCACCCCACGTTCCTGATGTCCGTTTTTTGGAGGCCTTTGGCACTACAAGGGCAGACAAAGTTCCACCTGGTGGTAGATTGCACCTGGGAGATATCCTCATTTGTATGGAACTTCAGCAGTCATCACCACAGTGCCAGGCAGACAGCATTAGATACGAACGGTGGTCCTTTTCCATTGGAAACCAAAGTCTCCACGCCTGGTTCCTGATGTCAGTTTTTTAGGGGGCTTTTGCCACTACAAGGGCAGACAAACTTCCACCTCGTGGTAAATTGCATCTGCGAGATATCCTCATTTGTATTGAGTTTTTGCAGGCATACGCCCAGTGGCAGGCACACAGCATTAGGCATGAACAGTGACCTTTTTCCATGGGAAACCAAATTATCCATCCTATGTTTCAGATGTCAGTTTATAGGAGCCCTTTTGCACTACAAGGGCAGAGAAACTTCAAACTGGGGGAGGATTGCACCTGCGAAATATTCCCATTTGTATAGAATTTTAAAGGAATTTTAGTACGCAGAATCCCAGCTGCAGGCACACAGAATTAGACATGAATAGTGGCCGTTTTCCAGGGAAAAACAAAGTCTCCAGGCCAGCTTCCTGATGACAGTTTTTAGGAGGCCTTTTGCACTACAAGAACAGACAAACTTCCAACTGGTGGCATATTGCGTCTTGGAGATATCCTCATTTGTATGGAATTTTAGTGGAATTAAAGTAGGCAGAAGCCCAGTGGCAAGTAGACAGCATTAAACACCAACGGTGGCCCATTTCCATGGGAAACCAAAGTCTCCACACCACGTGCCTTATGTCCGTTTATAGGAGGACTTTTGCACTACAAGAGCAGACAAACTTCCAACTGGTGGTAGACTCCATCTGGGAGATATATTCATTTGTGAGGAATTTCAGCAGGCGTAACAACAGGGGCAGGCAGACAGCATTAGACACGAACTGTGGCCCTTTTCCATGGGAAACCAAAGTCTCCACCCCACGTTCCTGATGTCAGTTTGTAAGAGGTGTTTGGAACTACAAGGGCAGAAAAACTTCCATCTGGTGGTAGATTGCACCTGGGAGATATCCTCATTTCCATGGAATATTAGTGGAATTTTAGTAGGAAGAAGCCCAGTGGCAGGCACATAGGATTAGACACAAACGGTGGCCCATTTCCATGCGAAAAGAAAGTCTTCACCCCACTTTCCTGCTGTCAGTTTTTAGGAGGCCTTTGGCACTACAAGGGCAGAGAAACATCCATCTGGTTTAGATTGCACCTGGGAGACATCCTCATTTGTATGGTATTTTAGTGGAATTTTAATAGGCAGAAGCCTAGTTGCAGGCACACATCATTAGACACGAACGCTGGCCCATTTCCAAGGGAACGCAAAGTTTCAACTCCAGGTTCCTGATGTCAGTTTGTAGGAGGCCTTTGGCACTACAAGGGCAGACAAAGTTCCGTCTTGTGGTTGATTGAATCGAGGAGATACCGTCATTTGTATGGAATTTCAGCAGGCAGAAGCCCAGTGGCAGGCAGACAGCATTAGACACGAACAATGGACCTTTTCCATGGGAAACCAAAGTCTCCACCTCACGTTCCTGATGTCAGTTTGTAGGAGGCCTTTGGAACTACAAGGGCAGGCAAACTTCAAACTGGTGGTAGATTGCACCTGGGAGATATCCTCATTTGTATAGAATTTTAGTGGAATTTTAGTAGGCATAAGCCCAGTGTCTGGCAGACAGCATTAGACACGAACGGTGGTCCATTTCCTTGGGAAACCAAAGTCTCCATGTCACATGCCTGATGTCAGTTTGTAGGAGGCCTTTGGCACTACAAGGGCAGACAAAATTCCATCTGCTGATAGATTCCACCTGGAGATATCCTCTGTTGTATGGAATTTCAGCAGGCATATGCCCAGTTGCAGGCAGACAGCATTAGACACGAACGGTGACCCTTTTCCATGGGAACCTATGTGTCCACCCTAGGTTTAAGATGTCAATTTATACGAGGCTTTTGGCACTACAAAGGCAGAGGAACTTTCATCTGGTGGTAGATTGAACCAGGGAGATATCCTCATTTGTATGGAATTTTAGTGAAATTTTAGTAGGAAGAAGCCCAGTGCCAGGCAGACAGCATTAGACACGAACAATGGACCTTTTCCATGGGAAACCAAAGTCTCCATCTCACGTTCCTGATGTCAGTTTGTAGGAGGCCTTAGGACCTACAAGGGCAGACAAACTTCCATCTGGTGGTAGATTGCACCTGGGAGATATCCTCATTTGAATAGAATTTTAGTGGAATTTTAGTAGGCATAACCCCAGTGGCAGGCAGACAGCATTAGACACGAACGGTGGTCCATTTCCATGGGAAAACAATGTCTCCACCCCTTGTTCCTGATGTCAGTTTTTAGGAGGCCTTTGGCACTACAAGGGCAGACAAACTTCCAACTGGTGGTAGATTCCGTGTGGGAGATATCCTCATTTGTGAGGAACTTCAGCAGTCATAACCACAGTGCCAGGCAGACAGCATTAGACAGGAACGGTGGCCCTTTTCCATGGAAAAACAAATTATCCATACTATGTTCCTGATGTCAGTTTGAAGGAGGCTTTTGGCACTACAAGGGCAGACACACTTCCATCTGGTGGTTGATTGCATCGGGGAGATATCCTCATTTGTGAGGAATTTCAACAGGCATAACCCCAGTGACAGGTAGACAGCATTAGACACAAACAGTGGCCCTTTTCCATGGGAAACCAAAATCTCCACCCCATGTTGCAAATGTCACTTTGTAGGAGGCGTTTTCCAATATAAGGGCAGAGAAACTTCCATCTGGTTGTAGATTGCACCTGGGAGATATCCTCATTTCTATGGAATTTTAGTGGAATGTTAGTAGGCAGAATCCCAGCGGAAGGCAGAGAGAATTAGACAGGAACAGTGGCCCGTTTCTTAGGGAAACCAAAGTCTCCATCCCACATTCCTGATGTCAGGTTGTCGGAGGACTTTGGCATTAAAAGGGCAGACAAACTTCCATCTGGTGGGAAATTGCATTTAGGAGATATCCTCATTTGTAGGGAATTTTAGTAGGCATATGCCCACTGGCAGGCAGACAGCATTAAACACCAAGGGTGGCCCTTTTCCATGGGAAACCAAAACGTCTTTTCCAGATTCCTGATGTCAATTTGTAGGAGGCCATTGGCATTACAAGGACAGACAAACTTTCAACTGGTGGTAGACTCCATCTGGGAGATATCCTCATTTGTATGGGATTTTATTAGGCATAAGCCCAGTGGCAGGCACATAGCATTATACACAAACGGTGGCCCATTTCCATGGGAAACCAAAGTCTCCACCGCACGTTCCTGATGTCAGTTTGTAAGAAGCCTTTGGCTCTAAATGGGCACACAAACTTCCATCTGGTGGTAGATTGCACCTGGGAGACATCCTCATTTGTATGGAATTTTAGTGGAATTTTAATAGGCAGAAGCCTAGTGGCAGGCACACATCATTAGACACGAACGCTGGCCCATTTCCATGGGAGAAGAAAGTCTCCAACCCACGTTCCTGATTTCAGTTTTTAGGAGGCGTTTGGAACTGCAAGGGCAGACAAACTTCCATCTGGTGGGAAATTGCATTTGGGAGATATCCTCATATGTATGGAACTTTGGTAGGCATATGCCCACTGGCAGGCAGACAGCATTAGACATGAACGGTGGCCTCTCTCCATGGAAAAACAAAGTCTCCAACCCACGTTCCTGATGTCGGTTTTTAGGAGGCCTCTGGCACTACAAGTGGAGACAAACTTCCACCAGGTGGTAGATTGCACCTGAGAGATATTCTCATTTGTAAAGAATTTTAGACGAATTTTAGTACGCAGATTCCAAGCGGCAGGCAGACAGAATTAGACATGAATAGTGGCCCTTTTCCAGGGGAAATCAAAGTCTGCAGGCCAGGTTCCTGATGTCAGTTTTTAGGAGGCCTTTTGCACTACAAGAACAGACAAACTTCCAACTGGTGGCATATTGCATCTTGGAGATATCCTCATTTGGATGATATTTTAGTGGAATTAAAGTAGGCAGAAGCCCAGTGGCAAGTAGACAGCATTAAACACCAACGGTGGCCCATTTCCATGGGAAACCAAAGTCTCCACCCCATGTTCCGGATGTCCGTTTCTAGGAGGCCTTTGGAACTACAAGAGCAGACAAACTTCCAACTGGTGGCATATTGCATCTGGGAGATATCCTCATTTGTATGGAATTTCTGTAGCCATAAGCCCAGTGGTCGGCAGACAGCATTAGACACGAACGGTGGCCCTTTTCCATGGGAAACCGAATTCTCCACTCCAGGCTCCTGATGTCAACTTGTAGGAGGCCTTTGGCACTACAGGGGCAGACAAACTTCCGTCAGCTGGTTGATTGCATGGGAGAGATTTCCCAATTTCTTTGGAATTTCAGCAGGCAGAAGCCCAGTGGCAGGCAGACAGCATTAGACATGAACGCTGGCCCTTTTCCATGGGAAAACAAAGTCTCCACCCCTGGTTCCTGATGTCAGTTTTTTAGGAGGGCTTTGGTACTACAAGGGCAGAGAATCTTCCATCTGGTTGTAGATTGCACCTAGGAGATATCCTCATTTCTATGGAATTTTAGTGGAATTTTAATAGGAAGAAGCCCAGTGGCAAGCCGACAGCATTACACACGAACGGTGGCCCATTTGCATGGGAAACCAAAGTCGCCACTCCCGGTTCCTGATGTCAGTTTTTAGGAGGCCTTTGCCACTACAAGGGCAGGCAAACTTCCATCTGGTGGTAAATTGCATCTGCGAGATATCCTCATTTGTATGGAATTTTAGCAGGCATACGCCCAGTGGCAGGCACACAGCATTAGGCATGAACAGTGCCCTATTCCACGGGAAACCAAATTATACATCCCACGTTTAAGAAGTGAGTTTATAGGAGCCCTTTGGCACTACAAGGGCAGAGAAACTTCAATCCGGGTGTAGATTGCACCTGCAAGATATTCTCAATTTTATAGAATTTTAGAGGAATTTCAGTACGCCGAATCCCAGCGGCAGGCACACAGAATTAGACATGAATAGTGGCCGTTTTCCAGGGGAAAACAAAGTCTCCAGGCCAGGTTCCTGATGTCAGTTTATAGGAGGCCTTTTGCACTACAAGAACAGACAACCTTCCGACTGGTGGCATTTTGCATCTTGGAGATATCCTCATTTGTATGGAATTCTAGTGGAATTAAAGCAGGCAGAAGCCCAGTGGCAAGTAGACAGCATTAAACACCAACGGTGGCCCTTTTCCATGGGAAACCAAAGTCTCCGCCCCAGGTTCCTGATGTCAATTTGTAGGAAGCTTTTGGCTCTACAGGGGCAGACAAACTTCCATCTGGTGGTAGATTGCACCTGGGAGACATCCTCATTTGTAAGGAATTTTAGTGGGATTTTAATAGGCAGAAGCCTAGTGGCAGGAACACATCATTAGACACGAACGCTGGCCCATTTCCAAGGGAAACCAAAGTCTCCACTCCAGGTTCCTGATGTCAGTTTGTAGGAGGCCTTTGGAACTACAAGGGCAGATAAACTTCCAACTGGTGGTAGATTCCATCTGGGAGATATCCTCATTTCTCTGGAATTTCAGCAGGCATAAGCCCAGTGGTCGGCAGACAGCATTAGACAGGAACGGTGGCCCTTTTCCATGGAAAACCAAATCTCCACCCCACGTTACTGATGTCAATTTGCAGGAGGCCTTTGGCACTACAAGGGCTACATACTTCCATCTCGTTGTATATTCCATTACTGAGATATCCTTCTTTGTATGGAATTTTATTGGAATTTTAGTATGCAGAAGCCGAGTAGCCAGCAAACAGCATCTGACAACAACTGTGGCCCTTTTTCCATGGGAAATAAAAGTCTCCACCCAACATTCCTGATGTCCGTTTGTAGGAGGCCTTTGGAACTACAAGGCCAGGAAAATTTCCAACTGGAGGTAGATTGCATCTGGAAGACATCCTCATTTGTATGCAATATTAGCAGCCATAAGCCCAGTGGCAGGCAGACAGCATTAGATTTGCACGGTGGTCCTTTTCCATGGGAAACCAAGGTCACCACCTCACGTTCCTGAATGTCAGTTTGTTGGAGGCCTTTGGCACTACAAGGGCAGCCAAAATTCTATCTGGTGGTAGATTCCACCTGGGAGATGTCCTCATTTGTATGGAAATTCATCAGGCATGAGCCCAGTGGCAGGCAGACAGCATTAGATTTGAACGGTGGCCCTTTTCCATGGGAAACCAAAGTCTCCACCTCACGTTCCTGATGACAATTTGTAGGAGGCCTTTGGAATTACATGGGAAGACAAACTTCCATCTGGTAGTAGATTGTTCCTGGGAGATATCCTCATTTCTATGCAATTTTAGACGGGAGAACCACAGTGGCAAGTAGACTGCATTAGACACGAACAGTGGCCCCTTTCCATGGGAAACCAAAGTCTTCACTCCAGGTTCCTGATGTCTGTGTGTTGGAAACCTTAACACTGCAAGGGAAGACAAACATCCAAGTGGTGGTGGATTCTATCTGGGAGATATCCCCATTTGTATGGAATTTAAGACGGCATAAGCCCAGTGGCCGGCAGACAGCATTACACAAAAACGGTGGCATTTTTCCATGGGAAACCAAAGTCTCCACCTCACGTTCCTGATGTCAGTTTGTAAGACGCCTTAAGCACTACAAAGGCAAAGGAAAATTCATCTGGTGGTAGATTGCACCAGGGAGATATCCTCATTTGAATGGAATTTTAGTGGAATTTTAGTCGGCAGAATTCGAAAAGTCGCCAGATAGCATTAGACAAGAACGGTGGCCCTTTTCCATGGGAAACCAAAGTCTCCATCTCACGTTCCTGATGTCAGTTTGTAGGATACCTTTGGCACTACAAAGGCAGATAAACTTCCATCTGGTGGTAGATTCCATCTGGGAGATATCCTCATTTTTGTGGAATTTCAGCAGGCATGAGCCTAGTTCCAGGCAGACTGCATTAGACACTAACAGTGGCCCTTTTCAATGGGACACCAAAGTCTCCACCTCACGTTCCTTATGTCAGTTTATAGGAGGCCTTTGGAACTACAAGGGCACACAAACTTCCATCTCTTGGGAGAATGCAACTGCGAGATATCCTCATTTGCATGGAATTTAAGTGTAATTCTTGTGGGCAGAATCCCAGCGGCACATAGCGAGCATTAGACACGAACGGTGGCCCTTTTCCATGGGAAATCAACGTCTCCACCTCACGTTCTTTATATCAGTTACTACGAGGCCTTTGGCACTACAAGGGCAGACAAAATTCCATCTGCTGGTAGATTCCACCTGGGAGATATCCTCTGTTGTATGGAATTCCAGTAGGCATATGCCCAGTTGCAGGCAGACAGCATTAGACAAGAACGGTGGCCTTTTTCATGGGAAACCAAAGTCTCCACCCCACATTACTGATGTAAATTTATACGAGGCTTTTGGCACGATAAGGGCAGACAAACTTCCAACTGGTGGTAGATTGCACGTGAGAGATATCTTCATTTGCATGGAATTTTAGTGGAATTTTAGTAGGCAGAATCCCAATGATCGGCAGAGAGCATAAGACACAAACGGTGTCCCTTTTCCATCAGACACGAAGGTCTCTACCCCAATCTCCTGATGTCAGTTGCTGGGAGGCCTTTGGCACTACAAGGCTAGAAAAACTTCCACCTGGTGGTAGATTGCATCTGGGAGATATCCTCATTTGTATGCAATTTTAGCAGGCAGAAGCCCAGTGGCAGGCAGACAACATTAGACACAAACGGTGGCCATTTTCCATAGGAAACCAAAGTCTCCACCTCACATTCCTGATGTCAATTTGTAGGAGGCCTTTGGCATTACAAGGGCAAACAAAACTCCATCTCGTGGGAGAATGCAACTGCGAGATATCCTCATTTGCATGGAATTTAAGTGGAATTCTTGTGGGCAGAATCCCAGCGGCAGGTAGAGAGCATTAGACACGAACGGTGGCTCTTTTCCATGGGACACCAAAGCAGGGTTATGCCTGCTAAAATTCCATACAAATGAGGATATCTCGCAGATGCAATTTACCACCAGATGGAAGTTTGCCTGACCTTGTAGTGGCAAAGGCCTACTAAAATCTGACATCGGGAACGTGGTGTGGAGACTTTGGTTTCCCATGGAAAAGGACTACCGTTCGTGTCTAATGCTGTCTGCCTGGCACTGTGGTTATGACTGCTGAAGTTCCATACAAATGAGGTTATCTCCCAGGTGCAATCTACAACCAGGTGGAAGTTTGTCTGCACTTGTAGTGCCAAAGGCCTCCTAAAAATGAACATCAGAAACGCGGGCTGGAGACTTTGGTTTCCCATAGAAATGGGCCACCGTTCGTGTCTAAAGCTGTCTGCCTGCCACTGGCTTACTTCCTACTAAAATTCCACTAAAATTCCAAAAAAAAATGAGGATATCTCCCAGGTGAAATCTACAACCAGATGGAAGTTTCTCTGCCCTTATATTGGAAAACACCTCCTACAAAGTGACATCAGCAACGTGGGGTGGAGATTTTGAATTCCCATGGAAAAGGGCCACCGTTCGTGTCTAACGATGTCTGCCTCCCACTGGGGTTATGCCTGCTGAAATTCCATACAAATGAGGATATCTCCCAGATGGAATCTACCAGCAGTTGGAAGTTTGTCTGCCCTTGTAGTGCCAAAGGCGTCCTAAAAAAGGACATCAGGAACCTGGAGTGGACACTTTGGTTTCCCATGGAAATGGGCCACTATTCGTATCTAATGCTGTCTGCCTGGTATTGTGGTTATGAGTGCTGAAGTTCCATACAAATGAGGATATCTCCCAGGCGCAATCTGCCACCAAATGGAAGTTTGTCTGCCCTTGTAGTGCCAAAGGCCTCCTAAATACTGACATCAGGAACGTGGATTGGACTTTGGTTTCCCATGGAAAAGGGGCACCGTTTGTGCCTAATGCAATGTGCTTGCCGCTGGGCTTATGCCTAGTAAAATTCCATACAAATGAGGATATCTCCCACATGGAATTTACCATCAGATGGAAGTTTGTCTGCCCTTGTAGTGGCAAAGGCCTCCTAAGAAACTGACATCAGGAACCAGGGGTGGAGACTTTGTTTTCCCATGGAAAAGGGCCACCGTTCGTGTTTAATGCTGTCTGCCTTCCACTCGGGTTATGCCTGCTGAAATTCCTCACAAATGAGGATATCTCCCGGATGGAATCTTCCACCAGTTGGAAGTATGTCTGCCCTTATAGTGCCAAAGTCCTCCTAAAAACTGACATCAGGAACGTGAGGTGGAGAGTTTGGTTTCCCATGGAAAAGTTCCATTGTTCGTGTCTAATGCTGTCTGTTTGCCACTGGGCTTCTGCCTGCTGAAATTCCAAAGATATTTGGAAATCTCTCCGATGCAATCCACCACCTGACGGAAGTTTATCTGCCCCTGTAGTGCCAAAGGCCTCTTAAACACTGACATCCGGAACCCGGAGTGGAGACTTTGGTTTCCCATGGAAATGGGCCACCGTTCATTCCTAATGCTGTCTGCCTGCCACAGGGTTTCTTCCAACTAAAATTCCACTAAAATTCCACAGAAATAAGGATATCTCCCAAGTGCAATCTACAACCAGATGGAAGAATCTCTGCCCTTGTAGTACCAAAGCTCTCCTAAAAAACTGACATCAGAAACCAGGGGTGGAGACTTTGTTTTCCCATGGAAATGGGCCAGCGATCGTGTCTAATGCTATCTGCCTGCCACTGGGCTTATGGCTACTGAAATTACATACAAATGAGGATATCACCCAGATGCAATATGCCACCAGTTGCAAGTTTGTCTGCTCTTGTAGTGCCAAAGGCATCCTAGAAACGGACATCAGGAACGTGGGGTGGAGACTTTGGTTTCCCATGGAAAAGGGCCACCGTTGGTGTTTAATGCTGTCGACATGCCACTGGGCTTCTGCCTACTTTAATTCCACTAAAATTCCATACAAATGAGGATATCTCCAAGACGAAATATGCCACCAGTTGGAAGTTTGTCTGCTCTTGTAGTGCAAAATGCCTCCTAAAAACTGACATCAGGAAGCTGGCCTGGAGACTTTGTTTTCCCCTGGAAAACGGCCACTATTCATGTCTAATTCTGTGTGCCTGCAGCTAGGAGTCTGCGTACTAAAATTCCTCTAAAATTCTATACAAATGGGAATATTTCCCAGGTGCAATCCTCCCCCGGTTTGAAGTTTCTCTTCCCTTGTAGTGCCAAAGGGCTCCTATAAACTGACATCTGAAACATAGGATGGATAATTTGGTTTCCCATGGAAAAGGGCCACTGTTCATGCCTAATGCTGTGTGCCTGCCACTGGGCATATGACTGCTAAAATTCCATACAAATGAGGATATCTCGCAGATGCAATTTACCACGAAATGGAATTTTGTCTGCCCTTGTAGTGGCAAAAGCCCCCTAAAAAACTGACATCAGAAACCAGGCGTAGAGACTTTGGTTTCCCATGGAAAAGGACCACCGTTCGTATCTAATGCTGTCTGCCTGGCACTGTGGTGATGACGGCTGAAGTTCCATACAAATAAGGATATCTCCCAGGTGCAATCTACAACCACGTGGAACTTTTTCTGCCCTCGTAGTGCCAAAGGCTTCCAAAAAACTGACATCAGGAACGTGGGGTGAAGACTTTGGTTTCCCATGGAAAAGGTCCACCGTTCGTTTCTAATGCTGTCTGCCTGGCTTTCAGATTATGAGTGCTGAAGTTCCATACAAATGAGGATATCTCCCAGGTGCAACCTACCACCAGATGGATGTTTGTCTGCCCTTGTAGTGCCAAAGGCGTCCTAAAAAAGGACATCAGGAACCTGGAGTGGACACTTTGGTTTCCCATGGAAATGGGCCACTATTCGTATCTAATGCTGTCTGCCTGGTATTGTGGTTATGAGTGCTGAAGTTCCATACAAATGAGGATATCTCCCAGGCGCAATCTGCCACCAAATGGAAGTTTGTCTGCCCTTGTAGTGCCAAAGGCCTCCTAAATACTGACATCAGGAACGTGGATTGGACTTTGGTTTCCCATGGAAAAGGGGCACCGTTTGTGCCTAATGCAATGTGCTTGCCGCTGGGCTTATGCCTAGTAAAATTCCATACAAATGAGGATATCTCCCACATGGAATTTACCATCAGATGGAAGTTTGTCTGCCCTTGTAGTGGCAAAGGCCTCCTAAGAAACTGACATCAGGAACCAGGGGTGGAGACTTTGTTTTCCCATGGAAAAGGGCCACCGTTCGTGTTTAATGCTGTCTGCCTTCCACTCGGGTTATGCCTGCTGAAATTCCTCACAAATGAGGATATCTCCCGGATGGAATCTTCCACCAGTTGGAAGTATGTCTGCCCTTATAGTGCCAAAGTCCTCCTAAAAACTGACATCAGGAACGTGAGGTGGAGAGTTTGGTTTCCCATGGAAAAGTTCCATTGTTCGTGTCTAATGCTGTCTGTTTGCCACTGGGCTTCTGCCTGCTGAAATTCCAAAGATATTTGGAAATCTCTCCGATGCAATCCACCACCTGACGGAAGTTTATCTGCCCCTGTAGTGCCAAAGGCCTCTTAAACACTGACATCCGGAACCCGGAGTGGAGACTTTGGTTTCCCATGGAAATGGGCCACCGTTCATTCCTAATGCTGTCTGCCTGCCACAGGGTTTCTTCCAACTAAAATTCCACTAAAATTCCACAGAAATAAGGATATCTCCCAAGTGCAATCTACAACCAGATGGAAGAATCTCTGCCCTTGTAGTACCAAAGCTCTCCTAAAAAACTGACATCAGAAACCAGGGGTGGAGACTTTGTTTTCCCATGGAAATGGGCCAGCGATCGTGTCTAATGCTATCTGCCTGCCACTGGGCTTATGGCTACTGAAATTACATACAAATGAGGATATCACCCAGATGCAATATGCCACCAGTTGCAAGTTTGTCTGCTCTTGTAGTGCCAAAGGCATCCTAGAAACGGACATCAGGAACGTGGGGTGGAGACTTTGGTTTCCCATGGAAAAGGGCCACCGTTGGTGTTTAATGCTGTCGACATGCCACTGGGCTTCTGCCTACTTTAATTCCACTAAAATTCCATACAAATGAGGATATCTCCAAGACGAAATATGCCACCAGTTGGAAGTTTGTCTGCTCTTGTAGTGCAAAATGCCTCCTAAAAACTGACATCAGGAAGCTGGCCTGGAGACTTTGTTTTCCCCTGGAAAACGGCCACTATTCATGTCTAATTCTGTGTGCCTGCAGCTAGGAGTCTGCGTACTAAAATTCCTCTAAAATTCTATACAAATGGGAATATTTCCCAGGTGCAATCCTCCCCCGGTTTGAAGTTTCTCTTCCCTTGTAGTGCCAAAGGGCTCCTATAAACTGACATCTGAAACATAGGATGGATAATTTGGTTTCCCATGGAAAAGGGCCACTGTTCATGCCTAATGCTGTGTGCCTGCCACTGGGCATATGACTGCTAAAATTCCATACAAATGAGGATATCTCGCAGATGCAATTTACCACGAAATGGAATTTTGTCTGCCCTTGTAGTGGCAAAAGCCCCCTAAAAAACTGACATCAGAAACCAGGCGTAGAGACTTTGGTTTCCCATGGAAAAGGACCACCGTTCGTATCTAATGCTGTCTGCCTGGCACTGTGGTGATGACGGCTGAAGTTCCATACAAATAAGGATATCTCCCAGGTGCAATCTACAACCACGTGGAACTTTTTCTGCCCTCGTAGTGCCAAAGGCTTCCAAAAAACTGACATCAGGAACGTGGGGTGAAGACTTTGGTTTCCCATGGAAAAGGTCCACCGTTCGTTTCTAATGCTGTCTGCCTGGCTTTCAGATTATGAGTGCTGAAGTTCCATACAAATGAGGATATCTCCAGGTGCAACCTACCACCAGATGGATGTTTGTCTGCCCTTGTAGTGCCAAAGGCCTCCTAAAAACTGACATCAGGAACGTGGGGTGAAGACTTTGGTTTCCCATGGAAAAGGGCCACCGTTTGTGTCTAATGCAATGTGCCTGCCACTGGGCTTATGCCTAGTAAAATTCCATACAAATGAGGATATTTCCCAGATGGAATCTACCACCACTTGAAAGTTTTTCTGCCCTTGTAATGCCAACGGCCTCCTACAAACTGACATCAGGAATCTGGAGAGGACGCTTTGGTTTCCCATGGAATAGGGCCACCCTTTGTGTTTAATGCTGTCTCTTTGCCACTGGGCTTATGAGTACTGAAATTACATACAAATGAGGATATCTCCCAGATGCAATATGCCAACAGATGGAAGTTTGTCTGCTCTTGCAGTGCCAAAGGTCTTGTTCAAAGTGATATCTGGAACCTGGCCTGGAACTTTGGTTTCCTATGGAAAAGGCCCAATGTTCGGGTTTAATGCTGTCGGTCTGCAACTGGGCTTCTGAGTACTAAAATTCCACTAAAATTCCATACAAATGAGGACTTCTCCAAGGTGCAATCTACCACCAGTTGGAAGTTTGTCTGCCCTTGTAGTGCCAAAGGCCTCCTAAAAAACTGACATCAGAAACCAGGGGTGGAGACTTTGTTTTCCCATGGAAATGGGCCAGCGATCGTGTCTAATGCTATCTGCCTGCCACTGGGCTTATGGCTACTGAAATTACATACAAATGAGGATATCACCCAGATGCAATATGCCACCAGTTGCAAGTTTGTCTGCTCTTGTAGTGCCAAAGGCATCCTAGAAACGGACATCAGGAACGTGGGGTGGAGACTTTGGCTTCCCATGGAAAAGGGCCACCGTTGGTGTTTAATGCTGTCGACATGCCACTGGGCTTCTGCCTTCTTTAATTCCACTAAAATTCCATACAAATGAGGATATCTCCAAGACGAAATATGCCACCAGTTGGAAGTTTGTCTGCTCTTGTAGTGCAAAATGCCTCCTAAAAACTGACATCAGGAAGCTGGCCTGGAGACTTTGTTTTCCCCTGGAAAACGGCCACTATTCATGTCTAATTCTGTGTGCCTGCAGCTAGGAGTCTGCGTACTAAAATTCCTCTAAAATTCTATACAAATGGGAATATTTCCCAGGTGCAATCCTCCCCCGGTTTGAAGTTTCTCTTCCCTTGTAGTGCCAAAGGGCTCCTATAAACTGACATCTGAAACATAGGATGGATAATTTGGTTTCCCATGGAAAAGGGCCACTGTTCATGCCTAATGCTGTGTGCCTGCCACTGGGCATATGACTGCTAAAATTCCATACAAATGAGGATATCTCGCAGATGCAATTTACCACGAAATGGAATTTTGTCTGCCCTTGTAGTGGCAAAAGCCCCCTAAAAAACTGACATCAGAAACCAGGCGTAGAGACTTTGGTTTCCCATGGAAAAGGACCACCGTTCGTATCTAATGCTGTCTGCCTGGCACTGTGGTGATGACGGCTGAAGTTCCATACAAATAAGGATATCTCCCAGGTGCAATCTACAACCACGTGGAACTTTTTCTGCCCTCGTAGTGCCAAAGGCTTCCAAAAAACTGACATCAGGAACGTGGGGTGAAGACTTTGGTTTCCCATGGAAAAGGTCCACCGTTCGTTTCTAATGCTGTCTGCCTGGCTTTCAGATTATGAGTGCTGAAGTTCCATACAAATGAGGATATCTCCCAGGTGCAACCTACCACCAGATGGATGTTTGTCTGCCCTTGTAGTGCCAAAGGCCTCCTAAAAACTGACATCAGGAACGTGGGGTGAAGACTTTGGTTTCCCATGGAAAAGGGCCACCGTTTGTGTCTAATGCAATGTGCCTGCCACTGGGCTTATGCCTAGTAAAATTCCATACAAATGAGGATATTTCCCAGATGGAATCTACCACCACTTGAAAGTTTTTCTGCCCTTGTAATGCCAACGGCCTCCTACAAACTGACATCAGGAATCTGGAGAGGACGCTTTGGTTTCCCATGGAATAGGGCCACCCTTTGTGTTTAATGCTGTCTCTTTGCCACTGGGCTTATGAGTACTGAAATTACATACAAATGAGGATATCTCCCAGATGCAATATGCCAACAGATGGAAGTTTGTCTGCTCTTGCAGTGCCAAACGTCTTGTTCAAAGTGATATCTGGAACCTGGCCTGGAACTTTGGTTTCCTATGGAAAAGGCCCAATGTTCGGGTTTAATGCTGTCGGTCTGCAACTGGGCTTCTGAGTACTAAAATTCCACTAAAATTCCATACAAATGAGGACTTCTCCAAGGTGCAATCTACCACCAGTTGGAAGTTTGTCTGCCCTTGTAGTGCCAAAGGCCTCCTAAAAACTGACATCAGGAACGTGAGGTGGAGACTTTGGTTTCCCAAGGAAATTGGCCACAGTTCGTGTCTAATGCTGTCTGCCTGCCACTGGGCTTCTGCCTGCTGAAATTCCAAAGATATTTGGAAATCTCTCCGATGCAATCAACCACATGACGGAAGTTTGTCTGCCCCTGTGGTGCCAAATGCCTCCTAAAAACTGACATCAGGAACCTGGAGTGGAGACTTTGGTTTCCCATGGAAATGGGCCAGCGTTCCTGTCCACTGCTGTCTGCCTGGCACTGTGGTTATGACTGAAGGAATTCCATACAAAAGAGGATATCTCCCAGGTGCAATCTACCACCAGGTGGAAGTTTGTCAGCCCTTGTAGTGCCAAAGGCTACCTAGAAACGGACATCAGGAACTTGGTGTGGACACTTTGGTTTCCCAAGGAAATGGGCCACCGTTCGTGTCTAATGCTGTCTGCCTGCCACTGGGCTTATGGCTACTGAAATTACATACAAATGAGGATATCTCCCAGATTCAATATGCCACCAGATGGAAGTTTGTCTGCTCTTGTAGTGCCAAAGGCCTCCTAGAAACGGACATCAGGAACGTGGGGTGGAGACTTTGGTTTCCCATGGAAATGGGGCACCGTTTGTGTCTAATGCTCTGTGCTTGCCACTGGGCTTATGCCTAGTAAAATTCCATACAAATGGGATATCTCCCAGATGGAATTTACCATCAGATGGAAGTTTGTCTGCCCTTGTAGTGGCAAAGGCCTCCTACAAACTGACATCAGAAACCAGGGGTGGAGATTTTCGTTTCCCATTGAAAAGGGCCACCGTTCGTGTCTAATGGTGTCTGCCTGCCACTGGGGTTATGCCTGCTGAAATTCCTCACAAATGAGGATATCTCCCTGATGGAATCTACCACCAGTTGGAAGTATGTATGCCCTTATAGTGCCAAACTCCTCGTAAAAACTGAAATGAGGAATGTGGGGTGGAGACTTTGGTTTCCCAAGGAAATTGGCCATAGTTCGTGTCTAATGCTGTCTGTTTGCCACTGGGCTTCTGCCTGCTGAAATTCCAAAGATATTGGGAAATCTCTCCGATGCAATCAACCACCTGACGGAAGTTTATCTGCCCCTGTAGTGCCAAAGGCCTCCTAAAAACTGACATTAGGAATCTGGAGTGGAGACATTGGTTTCCCATGGAAATGGGCCAGCGTTCCTGTCTAATGCTGTCTGCCTGGCACTGTGGTTATGGCTGCTGAAATTCTATACAAATGAGGATATCTCCCAGGTGCAATCTACCACCAGGTGGAAGTATGTCTGCACTTGTAGTGCCAAAGGCCTCCTAGAAACAGACATCAGGAACGTGGGGTGGAGACTTTGGTTTCCCAAGGAAATGGGCCACCGTTAGTGTTTAATGCTGTCTACTTGCCACTGGGCTTCTGCCTACTTTAATTCCACTAAAATTCCATACAAAGGAGGACATCTCCAAGATGCAATATGCCACCAGTTGGAAGTTTGTCCGTTCTTTTAGTGCAAAATGCCTCCTAAAAACTATCATCAGGAACCAGGCGTGGAGACTTTGGTTTCCCATGGAAAAGGACCTTTGTTCGTATCTAATGCTGTCTGCCTGGCATTGTGGTTATGAGTGCTGAAGTTCCATAAAAATGAGGATATCTCCCAGGTGCAATCTACCACCAGGTGGATGTTCATCTGCCCTTATAGTGCTAAACACCTCCTAAAAACTGACATCAGGAACGTGGGTTGGAGACTTTGGTTTCCCATGGAAAAGGGGCACCTTTTGTGTCTAATGCTATGTGCCTGCCACTTGGCTTATGCCGGGTAAAATTCCATACAAATGCAGATATCTCCCAGGTGGAATTTACCATCAGATGGAAGTTTGTCTGCCCTTGTAGTAGCAAAGGCCTCCTAAAAGTCTGACATCAGGAACCAGGGGTGGAGATTTTTTTTTCCCATTGAAAAGGGCCAGCGTTCGTGTCTAATGCTCTCTGCCTGCCAATGATCTTCTGCCTGCTGAAATTCCAAAGATAGTTGGAAATCTCTCCGATGCAATCAACCACCTGACGGAACTTTGTCTGCCCCTGTAGAGCCAAAGGCCTCCTACAAATTGACATGAGGAGCCTGGAGTGGAGACTTTGGTTTCCCATGGAAAAGGGCCAGCATTCGTGTCTAATGCTGTCTGCCCGCCACTGGGTTGTGGCTACAGAAATTACATACAAATGAGGATATCTCCCAGATTCAATATGCCACCAGTTGGAAGTTTGTCTGTTCTTGTAGTGCAAAAGGTCTCCTAAAAACAGACATCAGGAACCTGGCCTGGAGACTTTGGTTTCCCCTGGAAAAGGGCCACTATTCATGTCTAATTCTGTCTGCCTGCCACTGGGAATCTGCGTACTAAAATTCCTCTAAAATTCTATACAAATGAGAATATCTCGCAGGTGCAATCTACCCGCGGTTTGAAGTTTCTCTGCCCTTGTATTGCCAAAGGTCTCCAATAAAATGACATCTGAAATGTAGGATGGATAATTTGGTTTCCCATGAAGAAGAGCCACTGTTCATGCCTAATGCTGTGTGCCTGCCACTGGGCGTATGCCTGCAAAAACTCAATACAAATGAGGATATCTCGCAGATGCAATTTACCACGAGGTGGAAGTTTGTCTGCCCTTGTAGTGGCAAAGGCCTCCTAAAAAACTGACATCAGGAACCAGGGGTGGAGACTTTGCTTTCCCATGGGAAAGGACCACCGTTTGTGTCTAATGCAATGTGCCTGCCACTGGGCTTATGACTAGTGAAATTCCATACAAATGAGGATATCTCCCAGATGGAATCTACAACCACTCGGAAATTAGTCTGCCCTTATAGTGCCAAATGCCTCCTACAAACTGACATCAGGAACATGGGATGGAGACTTTGGTTTCCAATGGAAAAGGGGTACCGTTCCTGTCTAATGCAGTCTGCCTGCCACTGGGTTACGCCTGCTGAAATTCCTCACAAATGAGGCTATCTCCCAGATGGAATCTACCACCAGTTCGAAGTTTGTTTGCCTTTGTAGTGCCAAAGGCCTCCTAAAAACTGACATCAGGAACGTGGGGTGGAGACATCGGTTTCCCATGAAAAAGGTCCACCGTTCGTGTCCTATGCTGTCTGCCTGCCACTGATCTTCTGCCTGCTGAAATTCCATACAAATGAGGATATCTCCTCAATGCAATCAACCACCAGACGGAACTTTGTCTGCCCTTGTAGTGCCAAAGGCCTCCTACATACTGACATCAGGAACCTGGAGTGGAGACTTTGGTTTCCCATGGAAATGCGACAGCGTTCGTGTCTAATGATGTTTGCCTGCCACTAGGATTCTGCCTATTAAAATTACAATAAAATTCCATACCATTGAAGATGTCTCTCACGTGCAATCTAACACCAAATGGAAGTTTGTCTGCCCCTGTAGAGCAAAAGGCTTCCTACAAATTGACATCAAGAAGCTGGGGCAGAGACTTTGGTTTCCCATGGCAAAGGGCCACGGTTCCTGTCTAATGCTGTCTGCCTGCCACTGGGCTTATGGCTACTAAAATTACATACAAATGAGGATATCTCCCAGATGCAATATGCCACCAGTTGGAAGTTTGTCTCCTCTTGTAGTGCCAGAGGCCTCCTAGAAAATGACATCAGGAACCTGGGGTGGAGACTTTGGTTTCCCATGGAAATGGGCCACTATTCATGTCTAATTCTGTCTGCCTGCCGCTGGGATTCTGCCTACTAAAATTCCACTAAAATTCTATACAAATGAGGATATCTCCCAGGTGCAATCTACCACCAGATGTTAGTTTGTCTGCTCTTGCAGTGCCAAAGGCCTCCTTTATACTGACATTCGGAACCTGACCTGGAGACTTTGGTTTCCTATGGAAAAGGCCCACCGTTCGTGTTTAATTCTCTCTGTCTGCAACTGGGCTTCTGAGTACTAAAATACCACTAAAATTCCATACAAATAAGGACATCTACGAGGTGCGATCCACCACTAGATGGAAGTTTGTCTGCCCTTGTAGTGCCAAAGGCCTCTTAGAAACGGACATCAGGAACGTGGGGTGGAGACTGTGGTTTCCCATAGGAATGGGCCATTGTTCGTGTCTAATGCTGTCTGCCTGCCACTGGGTTTCTTCCTACTAAAATTCCACTAAAATTCCATAGAAATGAGGATATCTCCCAGGTGCAATCTACAACCAGATGGAAGTTTCTCTGCCCTTAAATTGGAAAACGCCTCCTACAATGAGACATCAGCAACGTGGGGTGGAGATTTTGGTTTCCCATGGAAAAGGGCCACTGTTCGTGTCCAATGCTGTCTGCGTGCCACTTGGCTTCTGCCTTCTGAAATCCCATACAAATGAGCATATCTCCCCGATGCAATCAACCACCAGATGGAAGTTTTTCTGCCCTTGTATTGCCAAAGGCCTCCTTCAAACTGACATCAGGAACATAGGATGGATAATTTGTCTTTCCATGGAAAAGGGCCACCGTTCTTGTCTAATGCTGTCTGCCTGCCAGTGGGCATATGCCTACTAAAGTTCCATACATATGAGGATATCTCCCAAATGCAATTTCCCACCAGATGGAAGTTTGTCTGCCCTTTTAATGCCAAAGGCCTCCTACAAACTGACATGAGGAGCCTGGGTTGGAGACTTTGGTTTCCCATGGATATTGGGCAGCGTTCGTGTGTAATGCTGTCTGCCTGCCGCTGGACTTCTGCCTACTAAAATACCACTAAAATTCCATACAAATGGCGATATCTCCCAGGTCCAATCTACGACCAGATGGAATTTTTTCTGCCCTTGTAGTTCCAATCGCCTCTTACAGACTGACATCAGGAACGGGGGATTGAGACTTTGGTTTCCCATGGAAATGAGCCACTATTCATGTCTAATTCTATCTACCTGCTGCTGGGATTCTGCCTACTAAAATTCCACTAAAATTCCATACAAATGAGTATATCTCCCAGCTACAACCTAACACCAGATGGAAGTTTCTCTGCCCTTGTAGTGCCAAAGGCCTCCTACAAACTGCCATCAGGAACCTATGGTGGAGACTTTGGTTTCCCATGGAAAAGGACCACCGTTCCTGTCTAATGCTCTTTGCCTGGCACTGTGTTTATGACTGCTGAAGTTCCATAAAAATGAGGATATCTCCCAGGTGTAATCTACCACCGGGTGGAAGTTTGTCTGCCCCCGTAGTGCCAAAGGCCTCCTACAAACTGACATCAAGAAGCTGGGGTGGAGACTTTGGTTTCCCATGGAAAAGGTCCATTGTTTGTGTCTAATGCTGTCTGCCTGCCACTGGGCTTCTGCCTGCTGAAATTCCATACAAATGAGGATATCTCCTCGATGCAATCAACCACCAGATGGAACTTTGTCTGCTCTTGTAGTGCCAAAGGCCTCCTACAAACTCACACCAGGACCCTGGAGTGGAGACTTTGGTTTCCCATGGAAATGGGCCAGCGTTCGTGCCTAATGACTTGTGCATGCCACTAGGCTTCTGCCTATTAAAATCCCACTAAAATTCCATACAAATGAGGATGTCTCCCAGGTGCAACCTACCACCAGATGGAAGTTTGTCTGCCCCTGTAGAGCCAAAGGCTTCCTACAAATTGACATCAGTAACCTGGGGCGGACACTTTGGTTTCCCATGGAAAAGGGCCACCGTTCGTGTCTAATGCTGTCTGCCTGCCACTGGGCTTATGGCTACTAAAATTACATACAAATGAGGATATCTCCCAGATGCAATATGCCACCAGTTGGAAGTTTGCCTCCTCTTGTAGTGCCAGAGGCCTCCTAGAAAATGACATCAGGAACCTGGGGTGGAGACTTTGGTTTCCATGGAAATGGGCCACTATTCATGTCTAATTCTGTCTGCCTGCCGCTGGGATTCTGCCTACTAAAATTCCACTTAAATTCCATACAAATGAGAGTATCTCCCAGGTGCAATCAAACACCAGATGGAAGTTTCTCTGCCCTTGTGTTTCCAAAGGTCTCCTACAAACTGCCCTCGGGAACCTAGGGTGGAGACTTTGGTTTCCCTAGGAAAAGGACCACCGTTCCTGTCTAATGCTGTCTGCCTGGCACTGTGGTTATGACTGCTGAAGTTCCATAAAAATGAGGATATCTCCCAGGTGCAATCTACCACCAGGTGGAAGTTTGTCTGCCCTCGTACTGCCAAATGCCTCCTAAAAACTGACATCAGGAACGTGGGGTGGAGACTGTGGTTTCCCAAGGAAATGGGCCACCGTTTGCGTCTAATGCTGTCTGACAGCCACTAGGCTTATGCCTACTAAAATTCCACTAAAATTCTATAGAAATGAGGATATCTCTCAGGTGCAATCTACAACCAGATGGAAGTTTCTCTGCCCTTGTAGTGCCAAATCCCTCCTAAAAACTGACATCAGGAACGTGGGGTGGAGACTCTACTTTTCCAATGGAAATGGGCCACCGTTTGTGTCTAATGCTATGTGCCTGGCTTCTTCCTACTAAAATTCCACTAAAATTCCATGGAAATTAGGATATCTCCCAGGTGCAATCTACCACCAGATGGAAGTTTTTCTGCCCTTGTAGCTCCAAACGCCTCTTACAAACTGACATCAGGAACGTGGGGTGGAGACTTTGGTTTCCCATGGGAAAGGGGCACCGTTCGTGTCTAATGCTGTCTGCCTGCCACTGGGCTTCTGTCTGCTGAAATTCCATACAAATGAGGATATCTCCTCGATGCAATCAACCATCAGATGGAACTTTGTCTGCCCTTTTAGTGCCAAAGGCCTCTTACAAACTGACATCAGGACCGTGGGGTGGAGACTTTGGTTTCCCATGGAAATGGGCCAGCGTTCGTGTCTAATGCTGTGTGCCTGCCACTAGGCTTCTGCCTATTAAAATCCCACTAAAATTCCATACAAATGAGGATGTCTCCCAGGTGCAATCTACTACCACATGGAAGTTTGTCTGCCTTCGTAGTGCCAAAGGCCTCCTCCAAAATGACACCAGGAACCTGGGGTGGAGACTTTGGTTTCCCATGGAAATGGGCCAGCGTTCGTGTCTAATGCTGTGTGCCTGCCACTAGGCTTCTGCCTATTAAAATCCCACTAAAATTCCTTACAAATGAGGATGTCTCCCAGGTGCAATCTACCACCAGATAGAAGTTTGTCTGCCCCTGTAGAGCCAAAGGCTTCCTACAAATTGACATCAGGAACCTGGAGCGGAGACTTTGGTTTCCCATGGAAAAGGGCCACCGTTCGTATCTTATGCTGTCTGCCTGCCACTGGGCTTATGGCTACTAAAATTACATACAAATGAGGATATCTCCCAGATGCAATATGCCAGCAGTTGGAAGTTAGTCTCCTCTTGTAGTGCCAGAGGCCTCCTAAAAAATGACATCAGGAACCTGGGGTGGAGACTTTGGTTTCCCATGGAAATGGGCCACTATTCATGTCTAATTCTGGATGCCTGCCGCTGGGATTCTGCCTACTAAAATTCCTCTAAAATTCCATACAAATGAGAATATCTCCCAGGTGCAATCAAACACCAGATGGAAGTTTGTCTGCCCATGGTGAGCCAAAGGCTTCCTACAAATTGACATCAGGAACCTGGGGCGGAGACTTTGGTTTCCCATGGAAAAGGACCACCGTTCGTTTCTAATGCTGTCTGCCTGCCACTGTGGTTATGACTGCTGAAGTTCCATACAAATGAGGATATCTCCCAGGTGCAATCTACAACCACGTGGACGTTTGTCTGCCCTCGTAGTGCCAAAGGCCTCCTAAAAATTGACATTAGGAACGTGGGGTGGAGACTTTGGTTTCCCAAGGAAATGGGCCACCGTTTGTGTCTAATGCTGTCTGCCAGCCACTGGGCTTATGCCTACTAAAATTCCACTAAAGTTCTATACAAATGAGGATATCTCCCAGGTGCAATCTACAACCACGTGGACGTTTCTCTGCCCTCGTAGTGCCAAAGGCCTCCTAAAAACTGACATCAGGACCGTGGGGTGGAGACTTTGTTTTCCCATGGAAATGGGCCACCGTTTATGTGTAATGCTATGTGCCTGCCACTGGGCTTATGCCTAGTAAAATTCCATACAAATGAGGATATCTCCCAGATGGAGTCTACCACCAGTTGAAAGTTTGTCTGCCTTTGTAATGCCAACGGCCTCCTACAAACTGACATCAGGAATCTGGAGAGAACGCTTTGGTTTCTATTGGAAAAGGGCCACCCTTTGTGTTTAATGCTGTCTCCTTGCCACTGGGTTTATGACTACTGAAACTACATACACATGAGGATATCTCCCAGATGCAATATGCCACCAGGCGGAAGTTTGTCTGCCCTTGTAGTGCCACAGGCCTCTTAGAAACGGACATCAGGAACGTGGGGTGGAGACTGTGGTTTCCCATAGGAATG
Organism: Phylloscopus collybita; assembly: GCA_027886175.1. NCBI lineage: Eukaryota > Metazoa > Chordata > Aves > Passeriformes > Phylloscopidae > Phylloscopus > Phylloscopus collybita. The sequence goes on from JAJNNQ010000463.1 coordinate 34,410, forward strand.
GGCCATTTTTCGTGTCTAATGCTGTCTGCCTGCCACTGGGTTTCTTCCTACTAAAATTCCACTAAAATTCCATAGAAATGAGGATATCTCCCAGGTGCAATCTACAACCAGATGGAAGTTTCTCTGCCCTTAAATTGGAAAACGCCTCCTACAATGAGACATCAGCAACGTGGGGTGGAGATTTTGGTTTCCCATGGAAAAGGGCCACTGTTCGTGTCCAATGCTGTCTGCGTGCCACTTGGCTTCTGCCTTCTGAAATCCCATACAAATGAGCATATCTCCCCGATGCAATCAACCACCAGATGGAAGTTTTTCTGCCCTTGTATTGCCAAAGGCCTCCTTCAAACTGACATCAGGAACATAGGATGGATAATTTGTCTTTCCATGGAAAAGGGCCACCGTTCTTGTCTAATGCTGTCTGCCTGCCAGTGGGCATATGCCTACTAAAGTTCCATACATATGAGGATATCTCCCAAATGCAATTTCCCACCAGATGGAAGTTTGTCTGCCCTTTTAATGCCAAAGGCCTCCTACAAACTGACATGAGGAGCCTGGGTTGGAGACTTTGGTTTCCCATGGATATTGGGCAGCGTTCGTGTGTAATGCTGTCTGCCTGCCGCTGGACTTCTGCCTACTAAAATACCACTAAAATTCCATACAAATGGCGATATCTCCCAGGTCCAATCTACGACCAGATGGAATTTTTTCTGCCCTTGTAGTTCCAATCGCCTCTTACAGACTGACATCAGGAACGGGGGATTGAGACTTTGGTTTCCCATGGAAATGAGCCACTATTCATGTCTAATTCTATCTACCTGCTGCTGGGATTCTGCCTACTAAAATTCCACTAAAATTCCATACAAATGAGTATATCTCCCAGCTACAACCTAACACCAGATGGAAGTTTCTCTGCCCTTGTAGTGCCAAAGGCCTCCTACAAACTGCCATCAGGAACCTATGGTGGAGACTTTGGTTTCCCATGGAAAAGGACCACCGTTCCTGTCTAATGCTCTTTGCCTGGCACTGTGTTTATGACTGCTGAAGTTCCATAAAAATGAGGATATCTCCCAGGTGTAATCTACCACCGGGTGGAAGTTTGTCTGCCCCCGTAGTGCCAAAGGCCTCCTACAAACTGACATCAAGAAGCTGGGGTGGAGACTTTGGTTTCCCATGGAAAAGGTCCATTGTTTGTGTCTAATGCTGTCTGCCTGCCACTGGGCTTCTGCCTGCTGAAATTCCATACAAATGAGGATATCTCCTCGATGCAATCAACCACCAGATGGAACTTTGTCTGCTCTTGTAGTGCCAAAGGCCTCCTACAAACTCACACCAGGACCCTGGAGTGGAGACTTTGGTTTCCCATGGAAATGGGCCAGCGTTCGTGCCTAATGACTTGTGCATGCCACTAGGCTTCTGCCTATTAAAATCCCACTAAAATTCCATACAAATGAGGATGTCTCCCAGGTGCAACCTACCACCAGATGGAAGTTTGTCTGCCCCTGTAGAGCCAAAGGCTTCCTACAAATTGACATCAGTAACCTGGGGCGGACACTTTGGTTTCCCATGGAAAAGGGCCACCGTTCGTGTCTAATGCTGTCTGCCTGCCACTGGGCTTATGGCTACTAAAATTACATACAAATGAGGATATCTCCCAGATGCAATATGCCACCAGTTGGAAGTTTGCCTCCTCTTGTAGTGCCAGAGGCCTCCTAGAAAATGACATCAGGAACCTGGGGTGGAGACTTTGGTTTCCATGGAAATGGGCCACTATTCATGTCTAATTCTGTCTGCCTGCCGCTGGGATTCTGCCTACTAAAATTCCACTTAAATTCCATACAAATGAGAGTATCTCCCAGGTGCAATCAAACACCAGATGGAAGTTTCTCTGCCCTTGTGTTTCCAAAGGTCTCCTACAAACTGCCCTCGGGAACCTAGGGTGGAGACTTTGGTTTCCCTAGGAAAAGGACCACCGTTCCTGTCTAATGCTGTCTGCCTGGCACTGTGGTTATGACTGCTGAAGTTCCATAAAAATGAGGATATCTCCCAGGTGCAATCTACCACCAGGTGGAAGTTTGTCTGCCCTCGTACTGCCAAATGCCTCCTAAAAACTGACATCAGGAACGTGGGGTGGAGACTGTGGTTTCCCAAGGAAATGGGCCACCGTTTGCGTCTAATGCTGTCTGACAGCCACTAGGCTTATGCCTACTAAAATTCCACTAAAATTCTATAGAAATGAGGATATCTCTCAGGTGCAATCTACAACCAGATGGAAGTTTCTCTGCCCTTGTAGTGCCAAATCCCTCCTAAAAACTGACATCAGGAACGTGGGGTGGAGACTCTACTTTTCCAATGGAAATGGGCCACCGTTTGTGTCTAATGCTATGTGCCTGGCTTCTTCCTACTAAAATTCCACTAAAATTCCATGGAAATTAGGATATCTCCCAGGTGCAATCTACCACCAGATGGAAGTTTTTCTGCCCTTGTAGCTCCAAACGCCTCTTACAAACTGACATCAGGAACGTGGGGTGGAGACTTTGGTTTCCCATGGGAAAGGGGCACCGTTCGTGTCTAATGCTGTCTGCCTGCCACTGGGCTTCTGTCTGCTGAAATTCCATACAAATGAGGATATCTCCTCGATGCAATCAACCATCAGATGGAACTTTGTCTGCCCTTTTAGTGCCAAAGGCCTCTTACAAACTGACATCAGGACCGTGGGGTGGAGACTTTGGTTTCCCATGGAAATGGGCCAGCGTTCGTGTCTAATGCTGTGTGCCTGCCACTAGGCTTCTGCCTATTAAAATCCCACTAAAATTCCATACAAATGAGGATGTCTCCCAGGTGCAATCTACTACCACATGGAAGTTTGTCTGCCTTCGTAGTGCCAAAGGCCTCCTCCAAAATGACACCAGGAACCTGGGGTGGAGACTTTGGTTTCCCATGGAAATGGGCCAGCGTTCGTGTCTAATGCTGTGTGCCTGCCACTAGGCTTCTGCCTATTAAAATCCCACTAAAATTCCTTACAAATGAGGATGTCTCCCAGGTGCAATCTACCACCAGATAGAAGTTTGTCTGCCCCTGTAGAGCCAAAGGCTTCCTACAAATTGACATCAGGAACCTGGAGCGGAGACTTTGGTTTCCCATGGAAAAGGGCCACCGTTCGTATCTTATGCTGTCTGCCTGCCACTGGGCTTATGGCTACTAAAATTACATACAAATGAGGATATCTCCCAGATGCAATATGCCAGCAGTTGGAAGTTAGTCTCCTCTTGTAGTGCCAGAGGCCTCCTAAAAAATGACATCAGGAACCTGGGGTGGAGACTTTGGTTTCCCATGGAAATGGGCCACTATTCATGTCTAATTCTGCATGCCTGCCGCTGGGATTCTGCCTACTAAAATTCCTCTAAAATTCCATACAAATGAGAATATCTCCCAGGTGCAATCAAACACCAGATGGAAGTTTGTCTGCCCATGGTGAGCCAAAGGCTTCCTACAAATTGACATCAGGAACCTGGGGCGGAGACTTTGGTTTCCCATGGAAAAGGACCACCGTTCGTTTCTAATGCTGTCTGCCTGCCACTGTGGTTATGACTGCTGAAGTTCCATACAAATGAGGATATCTCCCAGGTGCAATCTACAACCACGTGGACGTTTGTCTGCCCTCGTAGTGCCAAAGGCCTCCTAAAAACTGACATTAGGAACGTGGGGTGGAGACTTTGGTTTCCCAAGGAAATGGGCCACCGTTTGTGTCTAATGCTGTCTGCCAGCCACTGGGCTTATGCCTACTAAAATTCCACTAAAGTTCTATACAAATGAGGATATCTCCGAGGTGCAATCTACAACCACGTGGACGTTTGTCTGCCCTCGTAGTGCCAAAGGCCTCCTAAAAACTGACATCAGGACCGTGGGGTGGAGACTTTGTTTTCCCATGGAAATGGGCCACCGTTTATGTGTAATGCTATGTGCCTGCCACTGGGCTTATGCCTAGTAAAATTCCATACAAATGAGGATATCTCCCAGATGGAGTCTACCACCAGTTGAAAGTTTGTCTGCCTTTGTAATGCCAACGGCCTCCTACAAACTGACATCAGGAATCTGGAGAGAACGCTTTGGTTTCTATTGGAAAAGGGCCACCCTTTGTGTTTAATGCTGTCTCCTTGCCACTGGGTTTATGACTACTGAAACTACATACACATGAGGATATCTCCCAGATGCAATATGCCACCAGGCGGAAGTTTGTCTGCCCTTGTAGTGCCACAGGCCTCTTAGAAACGGACATCAGGAACGTGGGGTGGAGACTGTGGTTTCCCATAGGAATGGGCCATTTTTCGTGTCTAATGCTGTCTGCCTGCCACTGGGTTTCTTCCTACTAAAATTCCACTAAAATTCCATAGAAATGAGGATATCTCCCAGGTGCAATCTACAACCAGATGGAAGTTTCTCTGCCCTTAAATTGGAAAACGCCTCCTACAATGAGACATCAGCAACGTGGGGTGGAGATTTTGGTTTCCCATGGAAAAGGGCCACTGTTCGTGTCCAATGCTGTCTGCGTGCCACTTGGCTTCTGCCTTCTGAAATCCCATACAAATGAGCATATCTCCCCGATGCAATCAACCACCAGATGGAAGTTTTTCTGCCCTTGTATTGCCAAAGGCCTCCTTCAAACTGACATCAGGAACATAGGATGGATAATTTGTCTTTCCATGGAAAAGGGCCACCGTTCTTGTCTAATGCTGTCTGCCTGCCAGTGGGCATATGCCTACTAAAGTTCCATACATATGAGGATATCTCCCAAATGCAATTTCCCACCAGATGGAAGTTTGTCTGCCCTTTTAATGCCAAAGGCCTCCTACAAACTGACATGAGGAGCCTGGGTTGGAGACTTTGGTTTCCCATGGATATTGGGCAGCGTTCGTGTGTAATGCTGTCTGCCTGCCGCTGGACTTCTGCCTACTAAAATACCACTAAAATTCCATACAAATGGCGATATCTCCCAGGTCCAATCTACGACCAGATGGAATTTTTTCTGCCCTTGTAGTTCCAATCGCCTCTTACAGACTGACATCAGGAACGGGGGATTGAGACTTTGGTTTCCCATGGAAATGAGCCACTATTCATGTCTAATTCTATCTACCTGCTGCTGGGATTCTGCCTACTAAAATTCCACTAAAATTCCATACAAATGAGTATATCTCCCAGCTACAACCTAACACCAGATGGAAGTTTCTCTGCCCTTGTAGTGCCAAAGGCCTCCTACAAACTGCCATCAGGAACCTATGGTGGAGACTTTGGTTTCCCATGGAAAAGGACCACCGTTCCTGTCTAATGCTCTTTGCCTGGCACTGTGTTTATGACTGCTGAAGTTCCATAAAAATGAGGATATCTCCCAGGTGTAATCTACCACCGGGTGGAAGTTTGTCTGCCCCCGTAGTGCCAAAGGCCTCCTACAAACTGACATCAAGAAGCTGGGGTGGAGACTTTGGTTTCCCATGGAAAAGGTCCATTGTTTGTGTCTAATGCTGTCTGCCTGCCACTGGGCTTCTGCCTGCTGAAATTCCATACAAATGAGGATATCTCCTCGATGCAATCAACCACCAGATGGAACTTTGTCTGCTCTTGTAGTGCCAAAGGCCTCCTACAAACTCACACCAGGACCCTGGAGTGGAGACTTTGGTTTCCCATGGAAATGGGCCAGCGTTCGTGCCTAATGACTTGTGCATGCCACTAGGCTTCTGCCTATTAAAATCCCACTAAAATTCCATACAAATGAGGATGTCTCCCAGGTGCAACCTACCACCAGATGGAAGTTTGTCTGCCCCTGTAGAGCCAAAGGCTTCCTACAAATTGACATCAGTAACCTGGGGCGGACACTTTGGTTTCCCATGGAAAAGGGCCACCGTTCGTGTCTAATGCTGTCTGCCTGCCACTGGGCTTATGGCTACTAAAATTACATACAAATGAGGATATCTCCCAGATGCAATATGCCACCAGTTGGAAGTTTGCCTCCTCTTGTAGTGCCAGAGGCCTCCTAGAAAATGACATCAGGAACCTGGGGTGGAGACTTTGGTTTCCATGGAAATGGGCCACTATTCATGTCTAATTCTGTCTGCCTGCCGCTGGGATTCTGCCTACTAAAATTCCACTTAAATTCCATACAAATGAGAGTATCTCCCAGGTGCAATCAAACACCAGATGGAAGTTTCTCTGCCCTTGTGTTTCCAAAGGTCTCCTACAAACTGCCCTCGGGAACCTAGGGTGGAGACTTTGGTTTCCCTAGGAAAAGGACCACCGTTCCTGTCTAATGCTGTCTGCCTGGCACTGTGGTTATGACTGCTGAAGTTCCATAAAAATGAGGATATCTCCCAGGTGCAATCTACCACCAGGTGGAAGTTTGTCTGCCCTCGTACTGCCAAATGCCTCCTAAAAACTGACATCAGGAACGTGGGGTGGAGACTGTGGTTTCCCAAGGAAATGGGCCACCGTTTGCGTCTAATGCTGTCTGACAGCCACTAGGCTTATGCCTACTAAAATTCCACTAAAATTCTATAGAAATGAGGATATCTCTCAGGTGCAATCTACAACCAGATGGAAGTTTCTCTGCCCTTGTAGTGCCAAATCCCTCCTAAAAACTGACATCAGGAACGTGGGGTGGAGACTCTACTTTTCCAATGGAAATGGGCCACCGTTTGTGTCTAATGCTATGTGCCTGGCTTCTTCCTACTAAAATTCCACTAAAATTCCATGGAAATTAGGATATCTCCCAGGTGCAATCTACCACCAGATGGAAGTTTTTCTGCCCTTGTAGCTCCAAACGCCTCTTACAAACTGACATCAGGAACGTGGGGTGGAGACTTTGGTTTCCCATGGGAAAGGGGCACCGTTCGTGTCTAATGCTGTCTGCCTGCCACTGGGCTTCTGTCTGCTGAAATTCCATACAAATGAGGATATCTCCTCGATGCAATCAACCATCAGATGGAACTTTGTCTGCCCTTTTAGTGCCAAAGGCCTCTTACAAACTGACATCAGGACCGTGGGGTGGAGACTTTGGTTTCCCATGGAAATGGGCCAGCGTTCGTGTCTAATGCTGTGTGCCTGCCACTAGGCTTCTGCCTATTAAAATCCCACTAAAATTCCATACAAATGAGGATGTCTCCCAGGTGCAATCTACTACCACATGGAAGTTTGTCTGCCTTCGTAGTGCCAAAGGCCTCCTCCAAAATGACACCAGGAACCTGGGGTGGAGGACTTTGGTTTCCCATGGAAATGGGCCAGCGTTCGTGTCTAATGCTGTGTGCCTGCCACTAGGCTTCTGCCTATTAAAATCCCACTAAAATTCCTTACAAATGAGGATGTCTCCCAGGTGCAATCTACCACCAGATAGAAGTTTGTCTGCCCCTGTAGAGCCAAAGGCTTCCTACAAATTGACATCAGGAACCTGGAGCGGAGACTTTGGTTTCCCATGGAAAAGGGCCACCGTTCGTATCTTATGCTGTCTGCCTGCCACTGGGCTTATGGCTACTAAAATTACATACAAATGAGGATATCTCCCAGATGCAATATGCCAGCAGTTGGAAGTTAGTCTCCTCTTGTAGTGCCAGAGGCCTCCTAAAAAATGACATCAGGAACCTGGGGTGGAGACTTTGGTTTCCCATGGAAATGGGCCACTATTCATGTCTAATTCTGCATGCCTGCCGCTGGGATTCTGCCTACTAAAATTCCTCTAAAATTCCATACAAATGTGAATATCTCCCAGGTGCAATCAAACACCAGATGGAAGTTTGTCTGCCCATGGTGAGCCAAAGGCTTCCTACAAATTGACATCAGGAACCTGGGGCGGAGACTTTGGTTTCCCATGGAAAAGGACCACCGTTCGTTTCTAATGCTGTCTGCCTGCCACTGTGGTTATGACTGCTGAAGTTCCATACAAATGAGGATATCTCCCAGGTGCAATCTACAACCACGTGGACGTTTGTCTGCCCTCGTAGTGCCAAAGGCCTCCTAAAAACTGACATTAGGAACGTGGGGTGGAGACTTTGGTTTCCCAAGGAAATGGGCCACCGTTTGTGTCTAATGCTGTCTGCCAGCCACTGGGCTTATGCCTACTAAAATTCCACTAAAGTTCTATACAAATGAGGATATCTCCCAGGTCCAATCTACAACCACGTGGACGTTTGTCTGCCCTCGTAGTGCCAAAGGCCTCCTAAAAACTGACATCAGGACCGTGGGGTGGAGACTTTGTTTTCCCATGGAAATGGGCCACCGTTTATGTGTAATGCTATGTGCCTGCCACTGGGCTTATGCCTAGTAAAATTCCATACAAATGAGGATATCTCCCAGATGGAGTCTACCACCAGTTGAAAGTTTGTCTGCCTTTGTAATGCCAACGGCCTCCTACAAACTGACATCAGGAATCTGGAGAGAACGCTTTGGTTTCTATTGGAAAAGGGCCACCCTTTGTGTTTAATGCTGTCTCCTTGCCACTGGGTTTATGACTACTGAAACTACATACACATGAGGATATCTCCCAGATGCAATATGCCACCAGGCGGAAGTTTGTCTGCCCTTGTAGTGCCACAGGCCTCTTAGAAACGGACATCAGGAACGTGGGGTGGAGACTGTGGTTTCCCATAGGAATGGGCCATTTTTCGTGTCTAATGCTGTCTGCCTGCCACTGGGTTTCTTCCTACTAAAATTCCACTAAAATTCCATAGAAATGAGGATATCTCCCAGGTGCAATCTACAACCAGATGGAAGTTTCTCTGCCCTTAAATTGGAAAACGCCTCCTACAATGAGACATCAGCAACGTGGGGTGGAGATTTTGGTTTCCCATGGAAAAGGGCCACTGTTCGTGTCCAATGCTGTCTGCGTGCCACTTGGCTTCTGCCTTCTGAAATCCCATACAAATGAGCATATCTCCCCGATGCAATCAACCACCAGATGGAAGTTTTTCTGCCCTTGTATTGCCAAAGGCCTCCTTCAAACTGACATCAGGAACATAGGATGGATAATTTGTCTTTCCATGGAAAAGGGCCACCGTTCTTGTCTAATGCTGTCTGCCTGCCAGTGGGCATATGCCTACTAAAGTTCCATACATATGAGGATATCTCCCAAATGCAATTTCCCACCAGATGGAAGTTTGTCTGCCCTTTTAATGCCAAAGGCCTCCTACAAACTGACATGAGGAGCCTGGGTTGGAGACTTTGGTTTCCCATGGATATTGGGCAGCGTTCGTGTGTAATGCTGTCTGCCTGCCGCTGGACTTCTGCCTACTAAAATACCACTAAAATTCCATACAAATGGCGATATCTCCCAGGTCCAATCTACGACCAGATGGAATTTTTTCTGCCCTTGTAGTTCCAATCGCCTCTTACAGACTGACATCAGGAACGGGGGATTGAGACTTTGGTTTCCCATGGAAATGAGCCACTATTCATGTCTAATTCTATCTACCTGCTGCTGGGATTCTGCCTACTAAAATTCCACTAAAATTCCATACAAATGAGTATATCTCCCAGCTACAACCTAACACCAGATGGAAGTTTCTCTGCCCTTGTAGTGCCAAAGGCCTCCTACAAACTGCCATCAGGAACCTATGGTGGAGACTTTGGTTTCCCATGGAAAAGGACCACCGTTCCTGTCTAATGCTCTTTGCCTGGCACTGTGTTTATGACTGCTGAAGTTCCATAAAAATGAGGATATCTCCCAGGTGTAATCTACCACCGGGTGGAAGTTTGTCTGCCCCCGTAGTGCCAAAGGCCTCCTACAAACTGACATCAAGAAGCTGGGGTGGAGACTTTGGTTTCCCATGGAAAAGGTCCATTGTTTGTGTCTAATGCTGTCTGCCTGCCACTGGGCTTCTGCCTGCTGAAATTCCATACAAATGAGGATATCTCCTCGATGCAATCAACCACCAGATGGAACTTTGTCTGCTCTTGTAGTGCCAAAGGCCTCCTACAAACTCACACCAGGACCCTGGAGTGGAGACTTTGGTTTCCCATGGAAATGGGCCAGCGTTCGTGCCTAATGACTTGTGCATGCCACTAGGCTTCTGCCTATTAAAATCCCACTAAAATTCCATACAAATGAGGATGTCTCCCAGGTGCAACCTACCACCAGATGGAAGTTTGTCTGCCCCTGTAGAGCCAAAGGCTTCCTACAAATTGACATCAGTAACCTGGGGCGGACACTTTGGTTTCCCATGGAAAAGGGCCACCGTTCGTGTCTAATGCTGTCTGCCTGCCACTGGGCTTATGGCTACTAAAATTACATACAAATGAGGATATCTCCCAGATGCAATATGCCACCAGTTGGAAGTTTGCCTCCTCTTGTAGTGCCAGAGGCCTCCTAGAAAATGACATCAGGAACCTGGGGTGGAGACTTTGGTTTCCATGGAAATGGGCCACTATTCATGTCTAATTCTGTCTGCCTGCCGCTGGGATTCTGCCTACTAAAATTCCACTTAAATTCCATACAAATGAGAATATCTCCCAGGTGCAATCAAACACCAGATGGAAGTTTCTCTGCCCTTGTGTTTCCAAAGGTCTCCTACAAACTGCCCTCGGGAACCTAGGGTGGAGACTTTGGTTTCCCTAGGAAAAGGACCACCGTTCCTGTCTAATGCTGTCTGCCTGGCACTGTGGTTATGACTGCTGAAGTTCCATAAAAATGAGGATATCTCCCAGGTGCAATCTACCACCAGGTGGAAGTTTGTCTGCCCTCGTACTGCCAAATGCCTCCTAAAAACTGACATCAGGAACGTGGGGTGGAGACTGTGGTTTCCCAAGGAAATGGGCCACCGTTTGCGTCTAATGCTGTCTGACAGCCACTAGGCTTATGCCTACTAAAATTCCACTAAAATTCTATAGAAATGAGGATATCTCTCAGGTGCAATCTACAACCAGATGGAAGTTTCTCTGCCCTTGTAGTGCCAAATCCCTCCTAAAAACTGACATCAGGAACGTGGGGTGGAGACTCTACTTTTCCAATGGAAATGGGCCACCGTTTGTGTCTAATGCTATGTGCCTGGCTTCTTCCTACTAAAATTCCACTAAAATTCCATGGAAATTAGGATATCTCCCAGGTGCAATCTACCACCAGATGGAAGTTTTTCTGCCCTTGTAGCTCCAAACGCCTCTTACAAACTGACATCAGGAACGTGGGGTGGAGACTTTGGTTTCCCATGGGAAAGGGGCACCGTTCGTGTCTAATGCTGTCTGCCTGCCACTGGGCTTCTGTCTGCTGAAATTCCATACAAATGAGGATATCTCCTCGATGCAATCAACCATCAGATGGAACTTTGTCTGCCCTTTTAGTGCCAAAGGCCTCTTACAAACTGACATCAGGACCGTGGGGTGGAGACTTTGGTTTCCCATGGAAATGGGCCAGCGTTCGTGTCTAATGCTGTGTGCCTGCCACTAGGCTTCTGCCTATTAAAATCCCACTAAAATTCCATACAAATGAGGATGTCTCCCAGGTGCAATCTACTACCACATGGAAGTTTGTCTGCCTTCGTAGTGCCAAAGGCCTCCTCCAAAATGACACCAGGAACCTGGGGTGGAGACTTTGGTTTCCCATGGAAATGGGCCAGCGATCGTGTCTAATGCTGTGTGCCTGCCACTAGGCTTCTGCCTATTAAAATCCCACTAAAATTCCTTACAAATGAGGATGTCTCCCAGGTGCAATCTACCACCAGATAGAAGTTTGTCTGCCCCTGTAGAGCCAAAGGCTTCCTACAAATTGACATCAGGAACCTGGAGCGGAGACTTTGGTTTCCCATGGAAAAGGGCCACCGTTCGTATCTTATGCTGTCTGCCTGCCACTGGGCTTATGGCTACTAAAATTACATACAAATGAGGATATCTCCCAGATGCAATATGCCAGCAGTTGGAAGTTAGTCTCCTCTTGTAGTGCCAGAGGCCTCCTAAAAAATGACATCAGGAACCTGGGGTGGAGACTTTGGTTTCCCATGGAAATGGGCCACTATTCATGTCTAATTCTGCATGCCTGCCGCTGGGATTCTGCCTACTAAAATTCCTCTAAAATTCCATACAAATGAGAATATCTCCCAGGTGCAATCAAACACCAGATGGAAGTTTGTCTGCCCATGGTGAGCCAAAGGCTTCCTACAAATTGACATCAGGAACCTGGGGCGGAGACTTTGGTTTCCCATGGAAAAGGACCACCGTTCGTTTCTAATGCTGTCTGCCTGCCACTGTGGTTATGACTGCTGAAGTTCCATACAAATGAGGATATCTCCCAGGTGCAATCTACAACCACGTGGACGTTTGTCTGCCCTCGTAGTGCCAAAGGCCTCCTAAAAACTGACATTAGGAACGTGGGGTGGAGACTTTGGTTTCCCAAGGAAATGGGCCACCGTTTGTGTCTAATGCTGTCTGCCAGCCACTGGGCTTATGCCTACTAAAATTCCACTAAAGTTCTATACAAATGAGGATATCTCCCAGGTGCAATCTACAACCACGTGGACGTTTGTCTGCCCTCGTAGTGCCAAAGGCCTCCTAAAAACTGACATCAGGACCGTGGGGTGGAGACTTTGTTTTCCCATGGAAATGGGCCACCGTTTATGTGTAATGCTATGTGCCTGCCACTGGGCTTATGCCTAGTAAAATTCCATACAAATGAGGATATCTCCCAGATGGAGTCTACCACCAGTTGAAAGTTTGTCTGCCTTTGTAATGCCAACGGCCTCCTACAAACTGACATCAGGAATCTGGAGAGAACGCTTTGGTTTCTATTGGAAAAGGGCCACCCTTTGTGTTTAATGCTGTCTCCTTGCCACTGGGTTTATGACTACTGAAACTACATACACATGAGGATATCTCCCAGATGCAATATGCCACCAGGCGGAAGTTTGTCTGCCCTTGTAGTGCCACAGGCCTCTTAGAAACGGACATCAGGAACGTGGGGTGGAGACTGTGGTTTCCCATAGGAATGGGCCATTTTTCGTGTCTAATGCTGTCTGCCTGCCACTGGGTTTCTTCCTACTAAAATTCCACTAAAATTCCATAGAAATGAGGATATCTCCCAGGTGCAATCTACAACCAGATGGAAGTTTCTCTGCCCTTAAATTGGAAAACGCCTCCTACAATGAGACATCAGCAACGTGGGGTGGAGATTTTGGTTTCCCATGGAAAAGGGCCACTGTTCGTGTCCAATGCTGTCTGCGTGCCACTTGGCTTCTGCCTTCTGAAATCCCATACAAATGAGCATATCTCCCCGATGCAATCAACCACCAGATGGAAGTTTTTCTGCCCTTGTATTGCCAAAGGCCTCCTTCAAACTGACATCAGGAACATAGGATGGATAATTTGTCTTTCCATGGAAAAGGGCCACCGTTCTTGTCTAATGCTGTCTGCCTGCCAGTGGGCATATGCCTACTAAAGTTCCATACATATGAGGATATCTCCCAAATGCAATTTCCCACCAGATGGAAGTTTGTCTGCCCTTTTAATGCCAAAGGCCTCCTACAAACTGACATGAGGAGCCTGGGTTGGAGACTTTGGTTTCCCATGGATATTGGGCAGCGTTCGTGTGTAATGCTGTCTGCCTGCCGCTGGACACTCGGCTTCTGCCTACTAAAATACCACTAAAATTCCATACAAATGGCGATATCTCCCAGGTCCAATCTACGACCAGATGGAATTTTTTCTGCCCTTGTAGTTCCAATCGCCTCTTACAGACTGACATCAGGAACGGGGGATGGAGACTTTGGTTTCCCATGGAAATGAGCCACTATTCATGTCTAATTCTATCTACCTGCTGCTGGGATTCTGCCTACTAAAATTCCACTAAAATTCCATACAAATGAGTATATCTCCCAGCTACAACCTAACACCAGATGGAAGTTTCTCTGCCCTTGTAGTGCCAAAGGCCTCTTACAAACTGACATCAGGACCGTGGGGTGGAGACTTTGGTTTCCCATGGAAATGGGCCAGCGTTCGTGTCTAATGCTGTGTGCCTGCCACTAGGCTTCTGCCTATTAAAATCCCACTAAAATTCCATACAAATGAGGATGTCTCCCAGGTGCAATCTACTACCACATGGAAGTTTGTCTGCCCTGTAGTGCCAAAGGCTCCCTACAAATTGATATCAGGAACCTGGGGTGGAGACTTTGGTTTCCCATGGAAAAGGGCCACCGTTAGTATCTAATGCTGTCTGCCTGCCACTGGGCTTATGGCTACTAAAATTACATACAAATGAGGATATCTCCCAGATGCAATATGCCACCAGTTGGAAGTTTGTCTCCTCTTGTAGTGCCAGAGGCCTCCTAGAAAATGACATCAGGAACCTGGGGTGGAGACTTTGGTTTCCTATGGAAATGGGCCACTATTCATGTCTAATTCTGTCTGCCTGCCGCTGGGCTTATGCCTACTAAAATTCAACTACAATTCCATACAAATGAGAATATCTGCCAGGTGCAATCAAACACCAGATGGACCTTTCTCTGCCCTTGTGTTTCCAAAGGCCTCCTACAAACTGCCATCAGGAACCTAGGGTGGAGACTTTGGTTTCCCATGGAAATGGGCCACTATTCATGTCTAATTCTGCATGCCTGCCGCTGGGATTCTGCCTACTAAAATTCCTCTAAAATTCCATACAAATGAGAATATCTCCCAGGTGCAATCTACCACCAGATGGAAGTTTGTCTGCCCATGGTGAGCCAAAGGCTTCCTACAAATTGAACATCAGGAACCTGGGGCGGAGACTTTGGTTTCCCATGGAAAAGGACCACCGTTCGTTTCTAATGCTGTCTACCTGCCACTGTGGTTATGACTGCTGAAGTTCCATACAAATGAGGATATCTCCCAGGTGCAATCTACAACCACGTGGACGTTTGTCTGCCCTCGTAGTGCCAAACGCCTCCTAAAAACTGACATCAGGAACGTGGGGTGGAGACTTTTGTTTCCCAAGGAAATGGGCCACCGTTTGTGTCTAATGCTGTCTGCCAGGCACTGGGCTTATGCCTACTAAAATTCCACTAAAGTTCTATACAAATGAGGATATCTCCCAGGTCCAATCTACAACCACGTGGACGTTTGTCTGCCCTCGTAGTGCCAAAGGCCTCCTAAAAACTGACATCAGGACCGTGGGGTGGAGACTTTGTTTTCCCATGGAAATGGGCCACCGTTTATGTGTAATGCTATGTGCCTGCCACTGGGCTTATGCCTAGTAAAATTCCATACAAATGAGGATATCTCCCAGATGGAGTCTACCACCAGTTGAAAGTTTGTCTGCCTTTGTAATGCCAACGGCCTCCTACAAACTGACATCAGGAATCTGGAGAGAACGCTTTGGTTTCTATTGGAAAAGGGCCACCCTTTGTGTTTAATGCTGTCTCCTTGCCCCTGGGTTTATGACTACTGAAACTACATACACATGAGGATATCTCCCAGATGCAATATGCCACCAGGCGGAAGTTTGTCTGCCCTTGTAGTGCCACAGGCCTCTTAGAAACAGACATCAGGAACGTGGGGTCGAGACTGTGGTTTCCCATAGGAATGGGCCATTGTTCGTGTCTAATGCTGTCTGCCTGCCACTGGGTTTCTTCCTACTAAAATTCCACTAAAATTCCATAGAAATGAGGATATCTCCCAGGTGCAATCTACAACCAGATGGAAGTTTCTCTGCCCTTAAATTGGAAAACGCCTCCTACAATGAGACATCAGCAACGTGGGGTGGAGATTTTGGTTTCCCATGGAAAAGGGCCACTGTTCGTGTCCAATGCTGTCTGCGTGCCACTTGGCTTCTGCCTTCTGAAATCCCATACAAATGAGCATATCTCCCCGATGCAATCAACCACCAGATGGAAGTTTTTCTGCCCTTGTATTGCCAAAGGCCTCCTTCAAACTGACATCAGGAACATAGGATGGATAATTTGTCTTTCCATGGAAAAGGGCCACCGTTCTTGTCTAATGCTGTCTGCCTGCCAGTGGGCATATGCCTACTAAAGTTCCATACATATGAGGATATCTCCCAAATGGAATTTCCCACCAGATGGAAGTTTGTCTGCCCTTTTAATGCCAAAGGCCTCCTACAAACTGACATGAGGAGCCTGGGTTGGAGACTTTGGTTTCCCATGGATATTGGGCAGCGTTCGTGTGTAATGCTGTCTGCCTGCCGCTGGACTTCTGCCTACTAAAATTACATACAAATGAGGATATCTCCCAGATGCAATATGCCACCAGTTGGAAGTTTGTCTCGTCTTGTAGTGCCAGAGGCCTCCTAGAAAATGACATCAGGAACCTGGGTTGGAGACTTTGGTTTCCCATGGAAATGGGCCACTATTCATGTCTAATTCTGTCTGCTTGCCGCTGGGATTCTGCCTACTAAAATTCCACTAAAATTCCATACAAATGCGAATATCTCCCAGATGCAAACTAACACCAGATGGAAGTTTCTCTGCCCTTATCTTTCCAAAGGCCTCCTACAAACTGCCATCAGAAACCTAGGGTGGAGACTTTGGTTTCCCATGGAAAAGGACCACCGTTCCTGTCTAATGCTCTTTGCCTGGCACTGTGGTTATGACTGCTTAAGTTCCATACAAATGAGGATATCTCCCAGATGCAATATGCCACTAGAAGGAAGTTTGTCTGCTCTTGCAGTGCCAAAGGCCTCCTTTATACTGACATTCGGAACCTGGCGTGGAGAGTTTGGTTTCCTATGGAAAAGGCCCACCGTTCATGTTTAATGCTCTCTGTCTGCAACTGGGCTTCTGAGTACTAAAATACCACTAAAATTCCATACAAATAAGGACATCTACGAGGTGCGATCCACCACTAGATGGAGGTTTGTCTGCCCTTGTAGTGCCAAAGGCCTCCTACAAACTGACATCAGGAGCCTGGGTTGGAGACTTTGTTTTCCCATGGAAAAGGGCCACCGTTCGTGTCCAATGCTGTCTGCCTGCCACTGGGCTTCTATCTGCTGAAATTCCATACAAATGTGGATATCTTCCCGATGCAATGAACCACCATACGGAAGTTTTTCTGCCCTTGTACTGTCAATGGCCTACTAAAACCTGACATCGGGAACGTGGTGTGGAGACTTTGGTTTCCCTAGGAAAAGGACCACCGTTCCTGTCTAATGCTGTCTGCCTGGCACTGTGGTTATGACTGCTGAAGGTCCATACAAATGAGGATATCTCCCAGGAGCAATCTACCACCAGGTGGAAGTTTGTCTACCCTTGTACTGCTGAAGGCCTCCTAGTAACGAACATCAGGAACGTGGGGTGGAGACTTTGGTTTCCCATAAAAATGGGCCACCGTTCGTGTCTAAAGCTGTCTGCCTGCCACTGGGGATCTTCGTAATAAAATTCCAATAAAATTCCAGAGAAATGAGGGTATCTCTCAGGTGCAATCTACCACCAGATGGAAGTTTTTCTGCCCTTGTAGTTCCAAACGCCTTCTACAAATTGACATCAGGAACGTGGGGTGGAGACTTTGTTTTCCCATGGAAATGGGCCACCGTTTGTGTCTAATGCTATGTGACTGCCACTGGGATTATGCCTAGTAAAATCCCGTACAAATGAGGATATCTCCCAGATAGAGTCTACCACCAGATGAAAGTTTGTCTGCCCTTGTAATGTCAAAGGCCTCCTACAAACTGACATCAGGATTCTGGAAAGGAGGCTTTGGTTTCCCATGGAAAAGGGGCACCCTTGTTGTTTAATGCTGTCTCCTTGCCACTGGGCTTATGACTACTGAAATTACATACAAATGAGGATATCTCCCTAACAAAATTTCCCACCAGATGGAAGTTTGTCTGCCATTTTAATGCCAAAGGCCTACTAAAAACTGACATCAGGAGCCTGGTTGGAGACTTTGTTTTCCCATGGAAAAGGGCCACCGTTCCTCTCTAATGCTGTCTGCCTGCCACTGGGCTTCTACCTGATGAAATTCCATAAAAATGAGGA
Source organism: Phylloscopus collybita (assembly GCA_027886175.1). Classification (NCBI taxonomy): domain Eukaryota; kingdom Metazoa; phylum Chordata; class Aves; order Passeriformes; family Phylloscopidae; genus Phylloscopus; species Phylloscopus collybita. The sequence continues at coordinate 52,334 of JAJNNQ010000463.1, forward strand.
TATCTCAACGATGCAATCAACCACCAGACGGAAGTTTGTCTGCCCTTGTAGTGCCAAAGGCTTCCTAGAAACGTACATCACGAACGAGGGGTGGAGACTTTGATTTTCCATCAAATGGGCCATTTTTCTTGTCTAATGCTGTCTGCCTGCCACGGGGTTTCTTCCTACTAAAATTCCACTAAAACTCCATAAAAATGAGGATATCTCCAGGTGCAATCTACAACCAGATGGAAGTTTCTCTGCCCTTATATTGGAAAACGTCTCCTACAAACTGACATCAGCAACATGGGGTGGAGATTGTGGTTTCCCATGGAAAAGGGCCACTGTTCGTGTGTAATGCTGTCTGCCAGATACTGGGCTTATGCCTACTAAAATTCCACTAAAATTCCATACAAATGAGGATACCTCCCAGGTGCAATCTACCACCAGATGGAAGTTTGTCTGCCCTTGTAGTGTTAAAGGCTTCCTACAAATTAACATCAGGAACCTGGGGCGTAGACTTTGGTTTCCCATGGAAAAGGGCCACCGTTCGTGTCTAATGCTGTCTGCCTGGCACTGTGGTTATGACTGCTGCAGTTCCATACAAATGCTGATAAGTCCCAGGTGCAATCTACCACCAGGTGGAAGTTTGTCTGCCCTTGAAGTGCCAAAGGCCTCCTAAAAATTGACATCAGGAACGTGCGGTGGAGACTTTGTTTTCCCATGGAAATGGGCCACCCTTTTTGTCTAATGCTATGTGCCTGCCACTGGGCGTATGCCTAGTAAAATTCCATAAAAATGAGGATATCTCCCAGATGGAGTCTACCACCAGTTGAAAGTTTGTCTGCCCTTGTAATGCAACGGCCTCCTACAAACTGACATCAGGAACCTGGAGAGGACGCTTTGGTTTCCCATAGAAAAGGGCCACCCTTGGTGTTTAATGCTGTCTCCTTGCCACTGACATATGACTACTGAAATTACATACAAATGAGGATATCTCCCAGGCGCAATATGCCACCAGATGGAAATTTGTCTGCTCTTGCAGTGCCAAAGGCCTCCTTCAAACTGACATTCGGAACCTCACCTAGAGACTTTGGTTTCCTATAGAAAAGGCCCACCATTCATGTTTAATGCTGTCTGTCTGCCATTGGGCTTCTGAGTACTAAAATACCACTAAAATTCCATAAAAATGAGGATATCTCCCAGGTGCAATCTACCGCCAGGTGGAAGTTTGTCAGCCCTTGCAGTGCCAAAAGCCTCCTAAAAACTGACATCAGGAACATAGGATGGATAATTTGTTTTTCCATGGAAAGGGGCCACTGTTCGTGTCTAATGCTGTCTGCCTGCCAGTGGGCAGAAGCCTACCAAAATTCCCTACAAATGAGGATATCTCCCAAATGCAATTTCCCACCAGATGGAAGTTTGTCTGCCCTTTTTATGCCAAAGGCCTCCTACAAACTGACATCAGGAGCCTGGGTTGGAGACTTTGTTTTCCCATGGAAAAGGGCCACCGTTCTTGTCTAATGCTGTCTGCCTGCCACTGGGCTTTTACCTCCTGAAATTCCATACAAATGAGGATATCTCCCCGATGCAATCAGCCACCAGACGGAAGTTTGTTTGCCCTTGTACTGCCAAAGGCCTCCTAAAACCTGACATCAGGAACGTGGCTTGGAGACTTTGGCTGCCCATGGGAAAAGGGCCACCGTTCATGTCTAATGCTGTCTGCCTGCCACTGGGCTTCTACCTGCTGAAGTTCCATACAAATGAGGATATCTCCCCGATTGCAATCAACCACCAGACGGAAGTTTGTCTACCTTTGTAGTGTCAAAGGCCTCCTAGAAATGGACATCAGGAACGTGGGGTGGAGACTTTGGTTTCCCATAGAAATGGGCCATTGTTCGTGTCTAATGCTGTCTGCCTGCCACTGTGCTTCTTCCTACTAAAATTCCACTAAAACTCCATAGAAATGAGGATATCTCCCAGGTGCAATCTACAACCACGTGGACGTTTGTCTGCCCTCGTAGTGCCAAAGGCCTCCTAAAAACTGACATCAGGAACGTGGGGTGGAGATTTTGGTTTCCCATGGAAAAGGGCCACTGTTCGTGTCTAATGCTCTCTGCCTGCCACTGGAGTTATGCCTACTGAAATTCCTCACAAATGAGGATATTTCCCAGATGAAATCTCCCACCAGTTGGAAGTTTGTTTGCCCTTCTAGTGCCAAAGGCCTCCTAAAAACTGACATCAGGAACCTGGGGTGGAGACTTTGGATTCTC